>WNWU01016002.1:0-12553 GCA_012654045.1 Ptyas mucosa | reverse complement strand
ATGGAATGGAATGGAATGGAATGGAATGGAATGGAATGGAATGGAATGGAATGGAATGGAATGCAATGCAATGCAATGCAATGCAATGCAATGCAATGCAATGCAATGCAATGCAATAGAACAGCACAGCACAGCACAGCACAGCACAGAATAGAAAATATGAAGTAGAATAGAATAGAAAACATGGAATGGAATAGAATGGAATAAGAATAGATATAAAATAGAATAGAATAGAAAATATAGAGTAGAATAGAATATAGAATAGAATAAAATAAAATAAAATAGAACAGAACAGAACAGAATACAGAACAGAATAGCCCTTAGAGTTATATACCGCTCCACAGTGCTTTACAGCCCCATCTAAGCAGTTTCAACATCTTTCCACCTCATCCCCCACCCCCCCGCAACAATCTGGGTCCTCATTTTACCGACTTCGGAAGGACCGGAAGGACTGAATCCGCCTTGAGCCGGTCAGGATCGACCTGCCAGCAGTGGGCAGAGCTAGCCTGCCGTCCCGCGCTCTCTCACCGCTGCGCCACCACATCTCTCGATCTTTTTTGCTTTCATCGTTTTGCTTTCTATTTCATCACTTGGAGAACGTCAATCTAGGCTCAACGTCCCGGGGACGTGGCAGCTCCCACAAGGAATCGACTGTGTGTTCCTGCGGTTTGCAAAGCTGATTGCGATTTTCCAGGGCACACAGAAGGACACCACACGCCCCAAAAAAATAGCACCTGTGGGAATTGGCTGTCCTAATTGATCCTTATCAGTGAGTGCCTCAGCCACCCGTTCAGACAAAGATCTGTTCACGTGGTGTGCTAATATTAGCAAGCACCGAGTTCTCCGATCCTATCAGCCTCCATACGAAATGAGGATTGCAGAATATGACCGTGATTAACCCTTCTAGTCCTCACCAACCCTATCATTAGTCCTGGGACAAACACTTCCTTTTCTTAACAATGCTCCAATATCTCAGGGGCTGCCCCAAAGAAGAGGGCGGGGAGGTATCAGCCTGTTTTCCAAAGCAACAGAAGGCAGGAGAAGAAGCAGCAACGGATGGAAACTCATCAAGGAGGGAGAAGCAGCCTGGAACGAAGAAGGAATTTCCTCACAGGGAGAACAATTAACCAGGGGGACATCTTGCCACCAGAAGTTGTGGGTGCTCCATCACCGGAGATCTTCAAGGAGAGATTGGACAGTCCTTTGTCTGAAATGGTCTAGGCCCATGACGGCGAACCTATGGCACGCGTGCCCAAAATGGCACGCGAAGCCATGTCGCCGGCACGCACAGCCTTGCCTGTTTCCCTTCAGGGTTTCCGGTGTGCGTGCATCTGTGACGATCAGCTGTCCTTCGCGCGTGGTGGCGGTGCCGAAAACCGGTGTCTGCATGCACACCGGCCAGCTGATCGTTGGGTGCGCCTGCGCGCCAGAACCCAAGAAGTTCAGCTTTTCCGGAACGCAATTCCTTCGCCCGTTCGGCAGCGCTGAAAACATCGTCGGCCACGCCAATGGGCGCTAGAACCCGGAAGTTTGGCTTTTTCTGAGCGCGGCCCTGATGAGCCCTGATGAGCCCGTACGACGTTTCTACGCAACCTTTTTGGCACTTCAGCCTTAAAAATCTCCAATGATGAAGCAACCACAGCTTCTGGTAGCAAGCTCTTCCACTGGTTAATTGTCGTCACTATCAGGAAATTTCTCCTTAATTCCAGGTTGCTTCTCTCCTTGTTAGTTTCCATCTGTTGCTTCTTGTCCTGCTTTCTGGCGCTTTGGAAAAATAAGTTGACCCCTCCTCTTCTTTGGGGCATCCCCTCAAATACTGGAATTCTGCTATCATGTCCCCCCCTACTCCTTCTTTTCTCTAGACTGGCCGTACCCAATTCCTGCAACCATTCTTCGTTTCTTTCTGTCTCCAGGACTTTAATCATCTTTGTTGCTCTTCTCTGCACTTTTTTTTCCAAAGTCTGAACATCTTTTTTGTAACATGGCGACCAAAACTGGATGCGGCATTCCAGCTGTGGCCTTACTAAGGCTTTACAAAGCCTTCACCTGATATTCATTCTATGCCTCTGTTGATGCAACCGAGGATCGCATTGGCTGCTTTTTGGGGGCTGCTTCCTCGCACGGCTGGCTCAGGTTTAAATGATCGTCCACTAGGACTCCGAGGCCCATCTTGCAGTGACTGTTTTTGAGCCAGGTTTCCCCTAATCTGGACTTGTCCCTTTGGTTTTTTTTTTCGTTTTTTTCTTCCTGCCTAGGTGTCAAACCTTGCTTTTCTCCACATTAAATTCCATGTTTTTGAATCAGGGCCAGAAGTGGGTCTCAGCAGGTTCTGACCAAACTGGTAGCAGAAATTTTGAATAGTTCGGAGAACCGGTAGTGACAATTCTGACTGGCCCTGCCCCATCTATTCTCTGCTTCCCAAGTCCAATGAGGAAATGGGGATTTTGCAGTATCCTTCCCCTGGAGTGGGGCGGGAATGGAGATTTTGCAGTATCCTTCCCCCTGCTACGCCCACCAAGCCACACCCACAGAACCAGTAGTAAAAATTTTGAAACCCACCACTGATAAGGGCCCATTGTTCAAGTCGACATAGCTTCTGGCAAAGGAGGCACCTTATCTCACCTGCCGGCCAGCGTGTGACGTCCATCTTTGCTGAGGGATGAGACAACGGACAATGTTTTGTGCCTGTTGGGTGTTTTTGTTCCCATCCGAATCCCACACACCAATCCCTGAATTGGGGACTCTTCCCATCTCTTTTGGGGTAGGCTGCTCATGGCCCGAAAAATATCTCCAGGTATCACCCACAATGAGTTGACTCTTTCCAATCCTAGCGCCATTGCAGGAAATGAGAAAGGAGCTAGACATTGGGGATTACTGGTAAATCCTTATAATAATTAGATTTTTGGCGTCCAGCTGATGAAAGAATAACTGAGGAGATGTTGTCCCGCAGACGAAAGTCTGAAGAATCCATGCACTAAGAGGTCTACCTCGGGACCTGCTCCTCTTTCTAACTGGATCTCCTGATCGGAAATAATCCTGTTAGAGTAAGTCAAGGATCCATCCACTGGCGCCTCCCCTCAGACCTTCCTCACTGGCTGGTCCTTCATGTAGGAGTCTCCATGATGGGTGGGGAGGAGAAGGCATCCATCCTTGCTGAGGAATGAGAGAATGGACAATGTTATCTTTTGTCATCATCATTTAATGACCCTATAATCTCTTGCGGGGTGGAGTCTGGGCAACTGAACGAAGCTAGCAGAGTGGGGTTTTTTTTTTTAATGGCCGGATGCCCTTCCTGTTGCCAATGCAGAGTTTTGTTCAGCAGGTATATTCTCAGTGTGCCCAGAGAGAGAGAAATATCGGCCTCTACCTAGGATCGAACTCACAGCCACCCATTCCATAAGGTTATCTTTTGTGCCTGTTGGGTATTTTTTTGTTCCCATTTGGCTCCCACACACCTGTCCGTGCTCTTCACATCCCCTTTGAGGTATGTTATCCCCCTCCAAAATTTATCTCTATACGTGACACAATCCGTTGACTCCTTTCCAACCTAGCAACCATTGCAACATCAGGAAATGAGAAGCAAGCCAGCTGAGGTACAATGTTGGGGATTAAACCTTTATAATAACCGGGTTAAGATTTTTTTATGTAATATTTTTTATTTTTTAAGACAAGGCAAACATTTAATACATCAATCCTCCCTTCCCTGTGACGCCTTGGTGTTATCTTCTGGGCTTCTTTTCCATCTTCCATGAGTTTCTTCTATCTCCACGTTCATCCAGACTATTCTAACATTTCATTTCTAAATCAATATTATAGTCATCATTTGTACACAAGGATAGCATCAATCATTTATATCTCTTTTAAGATTTTTGGCCTCCCAACAACCCAATTAAATAAGACCGATACCGCGGTCGGCTCCTCCCACCAGATGATCTTCCCTGTCTGGTCCTTCTTGTAGGTGTCTCCATAATGGGTGGAGAGGAGAAGGCTGGCCTTCTCTTTTATCAATACCAACCCATCTATATTTCCACGAATCGGCTACTGGGCTCTTCACAGTCTCTACGGACAAGTTGACAAGAGGTCAAGCAGCATCCTTCTATTCCAGACAAGGCGCAATGACCTCTCTCTGCAAGCGCCTGGGTTGCCTTCTTGTGGGAATCGCCACCTACCCAACCATCTTCCTGTTCTCGCTTTTTATCCAATATGCCCAAACCGTGTTTCCTCCTGGGATCGATCAAGTCTTGAAGCTTCGCATATGTCAGGCGTGGCTTCTTTCCGGCATCCTGTTCGTAAGTTTTCTTTTATTCCTTTTCTCAGGAACTCCGAGGGGTGGGGGAAATAATCGTTTTGTTATTTCGTTACAAGATTCGAACTGGCCCGAATTCATCTACGCCGCCGTCAAAGCGTTTCTTGGCTTCTTGAACAAGAAAAGCTGTGAAACTGACCAGGTCACCTCCCTGTCCAGTTTTGAAGGGGGTTGGGAATAAGAGGGACTCCCTTCATTTTCTTTTCCTTCATCTTCCCCGAGATGGGGGGGTCATTCTTCTATCTTGGTGCTACTTGACCTCTCAGCGGCTTTCGATACCATTGACCATGGTATCCTTCTGGGATGACTGAGGGAGCTGGGAGTGGGAGGCACCGTGTTACGGTGGTTCTCCTCCTATCTCTCTGGTCGGTCACAGTCGGTGTTGGCAGGAGGACAGAGGTCGACCCCTAGGCCCCTCGTTTGCGGGGTGCCTCAGGGCTCGGTCCTCTCTCCCCTCCTATTTAACATCTACATGAAACCGCTGGGTGAGATCATCCGACGATACGGGGTGGGGTATCAGCAATACGCGGATGATACCCAGCTGTATATCTCTACCCCGCGTCAATTCAGTGATGCGGTGGATGTGATGTGCCGGTGCCTGGAGGCCGTGAGGGTCTGGATGGGAGTCAACAGGCTGAGACTTAACCCAGAGAAGACCGAGTGGCTGTGGGTATTGCCTCCTAGAGACTATGTTGATTGTCCATCCCTGGTTCTGGGGGGGAGGGGAGAGAAATTGTCCCCCTCAGAATGGGTTCGCAATTTGGGTGTCCTCCTAGACTCACAGCTAAGATTAGAGCAACCTCTGTCAGCTGTGGCTAGGGGGACCTTTGCACAGGTTCGCCTGGTGCACCAATTGCGACCCTACTTGGATCAGGAGGCTCTCCTCACGGTCACTCATGCCCTTGTCACCTCACGGTTGGATTATTGCAACACGCTCTACATGGGGCGACCCTTGAAGAGTGTTCGGAGACTACGGTTGGTCCAGAACGCAGCCGCGTGAGCTATCGTGGGTGCACCTAGATACACCCACATTACACCAATTCTCCGCGAGCTGCACTGGCTCCCTATTGGTCTCCGGACGCAATTCAAGGTGTTGGTTATTACCTTTAAAGCCCTACATGGCTCAGGGCCAGGTTATCTTCGAGACCGCCTTCTGCCGCATAGCTCCCAGCGACCGGTAAGATCCCACAGAGTCGGTCTCCTCTGGGTCCCGTCAGCTAAACAATGCCAGCTGGCAGGCCCACGGGAGAGGGCCTTCTCTGTGGCTGCCCCAGCTCTCTGGAACCAGTTATCTCCTGAGCTCCGGACCATCCCCACCCTATTGGCCTTCCGGAAAGCAGTGAAGACCTGGCTTTTCCGGCAGGCCTGGGATCGTTGATCTCGCTGTTCAATCTTGAGAGATCTGGCCATGGATGGTGTGCATGGGCTTTTAATGTTTTTAAAATGCTTTTTTTTTAAAAAAAAAAAAAGTATGTTCACTGTTTCTATTATTTCTGTTGTAAGCCGCCCAGATTCCCTTGGCATAGAAATATGATTAATTAAATTTAATTAAATTAAATCTCACAGCTGTGTTTGTAACTGGGCACGTCTCCTTGGCACAGTTGGGACCCATTCAATCTGCTCGGGGCAAAAGCCTGAGAATGTGGTTTGAGTTACACCAGGTAGTAAAATCTGAATAGAAGAGGAGGTGGGGTGGGTGGGAAATGCAATGAAAATCTTTTTTTTTTAAAATTAATCTGAACTTGGGAGAATCATGCCTCACTATGTCTAAGGAAAAGTTAAAGTAAAATTTAAGTTAAGGTTGAAGTTAAATGCCCCCGCCTGAAGGTCTCTGGTTGGGTGACATTTCAATCAATCAGAATAGAGCTGGAAGGGACCTTGGAGGTCTTCTAGTCCAACCTCCTGCTCAAGCAGGAAACCCTAGACCATTTCAGACAAGTGGCTGTCCAGTCTCTTCTTAAAAACCTCCAGTGACGAAGCACTCACAATTTCTGGTGGCAAGCAGTTCCACTGGTTAATTGCCCTCACTGTTAAGAAATCTCTCCTTAATTCCAGCTTGCTTCTCTCCTTGATGAGTTTCCACCCATTGCTTCTTGTCCTGCCTTCAGGGGCTTTGGAGAATAAGCTGACCCCCCCCCCTCTTCTTTGGGGCAGCGCTTCAAATACTGGAAGATGCTATCATGTGAGAATAACGTAACTAGTCAGAATAGTAACACAGTTCTTACTAACAGCTCGCTTTCAGAAGTTGTGACCATCTCCCCAAATTAACTTCTTCTCTTCCGTCGTTTGGCCAACAGGGAATTGTTATGGAGGCTCTCGGCTTGTCCAGTTTTCCTAAAATCGTACGGCTGTGGACGAATGCGATTGGCCTGTTTAGGGATCCATCGGTGCCCATTCGGGAGCAGAATTTTGATGGGGTGCCAGTGAGGATCTACTCACCCAAAACAGGGCCAACGTCAAAAGGAAAAGCTGTGCTTTTTTTCCATGGTGGAGCTGGCATTATGGGAAACTTCGGTAAGGGGACGGAGACGTTAATTCCAAGACAACCTTGGATTGCGAAACCAAGACGGTTGAGGAATCTCAGGGCGATAACCTGGGACACTGAAAAGCATCCCAGTGATTAATGGCAAATCACTTCCGGATGGTTGGCTACTAAAACAGACGTAGATGTTCAGAAGGTTGCCTACGATTCCACTTCATTCAAATCTCTCTCTCTCTCTCGTACACACAGCTCTCAATCAATCAGAATAGAGCTGCAAGGGCACCTTGGAGGTCTTCTAATCCAACCCCCTGGTCAAGCAATAATTGGATAGGTGGCTAGTCCTGTCTCTTCTTTAAAAACATCCAGTGATGAAGAAGCACCCATAATTTCTGGTGGCGGGCAGTTCCACCAGTTAATTGTTCTCACTGTCAGGAAGTTTCTCCTTAATTCCAGGTTGCTTCTCTCCTTGGTTAGTTTCCACCCATCATTTCTTGTCCTGCCTTCTGGTGCTTTGGGAAATAAGTTGACCCCCCCCTTCTTTGGGGCAGCCCCTCAAATACTGGAAGATTGCTATCATGCCCCCACTAATCCTTCCTTTAAGTATCTAGTATCTTTGTTTATTGATTAGCCCCTGGGCCATATCAAAGTGCAAAGTTCCAGAAACAAATTATTACTAAAATGTGAGAAAAGCAATTTAAAATGGAATTGGGTAAAACGCAATTTAAAATGAATTCGGAATAAAATACGATTTTAAACTGTCCCGTTGGCTTTAAACTGTTCTATAGGTATTAAAATTGATACCTAATTCCTGCAACCGTTCTTCGTATGTTTTAACCTCCAGACCTTTAAAATCTTCCCAACTGCTCTTCTCTGCACTTTTTCCAAGGTCCCAACGTCTTTTTTTTTTTTTTTGTAATGTGGGAACCAAAACTGGGTGCAGAATATTCCAGGTGTGGCATTACTAAGGATTTATAAAGCGGTGTTAATACTTCACGTGATTTTGATTCTATGCCTCCGTTTATACAACCAGGGATCGGATTAGCTTTTTGGGCTGCTGCCGCACACGGCTGGGCTCAGGTTTAAGGGATCGTCTACTAGGACTCCAAGATCCGTCTCAGCGTTACTGTTTTTGAGCCAGGTTTCCCCTAAACTGGACTCGTCCCTTTGGGCGGTTTTTCTTGCCTAGGTGTCAAACTTTGCTTTTGCTCCATCTTAAATGCCACGTTGTTGGATAAGGGCCCATTGTCTGTCGAGATCTTTTTGGATCCTGAGCTTGCCTTCTGGGGTTGGTTTATGGTTTATGGTTTATTTGATTTATATACCGCCCTTCTCCCCGAGGGGACTCAGGGCGGTGAACAGGCAGAGATAAAAAACATAAATACAAAATTTAAAACCGAATTAAAACCAAATTAAACAATTGCCCAACCATTCAAACCCATTTTTTAAAAAATATATAAGTCCCAGATCTAAAAATTTGGATTATACAATTTAAAATTTTCTTATAAAAAGGGAGATACTATGTCAGGCCCGCTTGATGAAATAAAAAAGTTTTTAACTCACGGCGGAAAGTACGAAGGTCCGGGATCCGCCGAATCTCTGGGGGGAGATCGTTCCAGACAGTGGGTGCTCCCACAGAGAAGGCTCTCCTCCTGGGGGCCGCCAGTCGACATTGTTTGGCCGACGGCACCCGGAGGAGTCCCTCTCTATGGGAGCGTACCGGTCGGTGGGAGGCTATTGGAGGTAGTAGGCGGTCATGCAAGTACCCAGGTCCTAAGCCATGGAGCGCTTTAAAGGTGGTAACCAGCACCTTGAAGCGCACCCGGAAGACCACCGGAAGCCAGTGCAGCTCGCGCAAGAGCGGTGTCACATGAGAGCGCCACGTCGCTCCCATCACCACCCGCGCGGCCGCACTCTGCGCCAGCTGGAGCCTCCGGGTGCTCCTCAAGGGGAGCCCCATGTAGAGAGCATTACAGTAGTCCAGGCGGGAGGTGACAAGGGCATGAGTGACCGTGAGTAAGGAGTCCCGATCCAGAAAGGGGCGCAACTGGCGGATCAGGCGAACCTGATGAAAAATCCTCCCGGACACAGCCGTCAGATGGTCTTCTAAGGACAGCTGTGAGTCCAGGAGGACGCCTAAATTGCGCACCCTCTCTGTAGGGGCCAATGATTCGCCCCCAATAGTCAGTGATGGTACCAACTGACTATATCGGGACGTCGGTAACCACAGCCACTCGGTCTTGGATGGATTGAGTCTGAGCCTGTTCTTCCCCATCCAGATCCGCACGGCCTCCAGGCACCGGGACATTACTTCAAGGGCATCGTTGGGGTGGTCTGGGGTGGAGATGTACAGCTGGGTGTCGTCAGCGTACTGATGATATCTCACCCCAAAACCACGGATGATCTCACCCAGCGGCTTCACATAAATGTTGAACAGGAGGGGCGAGAGAACCGATCCCTGCGGCACCCCGCATATAAGGGGCCTAGGAGTCGATCTCTGCCCCCCTGCCAACACCGACTGCGACCGGTTGGAGAGAAAGGAGGAGAACCACTGTAACACAGTGCCTCCCACCCCCAACCCTTCCAACCGGTGCAGCATGATACCATGATCGATGGTATCAAAAGCCGCTGAGAGGTCTAATAGGACCAGGACAGAGGAACACCCCCTGTCCCGAGCCCTCCAGAGATCATCAACCAACGCGACCAATGCCGTTTCCGTACTGTACCCGGGTCTGAAGCCCGACTGGAACGGATCCAGATACGTTGTTTCCTCCAGGTGCTGGGAGAACTGTCGCGCAACCACACTCTCAACAACCTTCGCCAAAAAGCGAAGGTTGGAGACCGGACGATAATTTACCAACATTGCCGGGTCCAGGGAAGGCTTCTTAAGGAGAGGCCTCACCACCGCCTCTTTCAAGGCGGCGGGAAAATCACCCTCTCCCAACGAAGCATTTATAATCTCCTGGAGCCAGCCTCGCGACACCTCCCGGGAAGCCAGTACTAGCCAGGAGGGACACGGGTCCAATAAACAAGTGGTCGCGTTCAGTCTACCCAGAATCCTGTCCACATCCTCAAGGGTCACAGGATCAAACTCAATCCAGGTAACGGTCTCAAGACTTGCCTCGTCCCCTCCCCCTGGAACCACCCAGTCGGAGTCCAGATCTTCCCGAATCTGAGTGATTTTATCATACAGATATTGAACAAAGTCCTCAGCTCTCCCCTCCAAGGGGTCCTCCCGCGCTTCCTGTTGGAACAGGGAGCGGGTCACCCTAAAGAGGGCGGCTGGGCGGTTATCTGATGATGCAATAAGAGCAGCAAAATAGTGACGTTTTGCTGCTTTTATCGCCACTAAGTAAGTCCTAATATGGGCTCTCACTAGTGTTCGGTCGGATTCAGAGCGACTGGCCCTCCAACTGCTCTCTAGGCGTCTTTTCCGGCGCTTCAACTCTCTCAGCTCCTCGGAAAACCAAGGGGCCAGTTGAGATCGGCGCCGGATCAGAGGCCGCAAAGGCACGACCCGATCAAGAGCTCCAGCGGCCGCCCTATCCCAGGCGGCCACTAGGTCTCCAGTCGAGGCGTGTGCCAGCGCCTCAGGAACTGGCCCAAGCTCCATCTGGAACCTATCAGGTTCCATCAGGCGCCTGGGGCGGAACCATCTTATCGGCTCCGCCTCCCTGCGGCGGGGTGCAGCGGTTTGAAAGTCCAGACGGAGGAGGGAGTGATCAGACCATGACAAGGGCTCGATGACTAAGTCCCCTATTTCAAGATCACTCTGCCATTGTCCAGAGACGAAAACCAAATCCAGCGTGTTTCCCCCCGTGTGGGTAGAGCCATGAATTAGTTGGGTCAGGCCTATGGCTGTCATGGAAGCCATAAACTCCCGAGCTACCTCCGACATCTCTCCCACAGATGGCAAATTGAAATCCCCCATGACGATAAGTCTGGGGGTATCAATCGCCACCGTGGCAATAACATCGAGGAGCTCGGGCAGGGCTGTTGCCACGCGGCAGGGAGCCAGGTACGTGATCAGCAAGCCCGACTGGACCCCATGACTCCACTTCACAAGGAGGGACTCACAGCCAGTCGTCTGAGGGACAGTGGCCTCCTTCGGTCTCAGACCTTCATTTATAATAACCGCTACTCCCCCGCCCCTGCCCTGTACCCTTGGCCGATGAAATGCAAGGAAACCTGGTGGGCACATTTCAACGAGGGGAACCCACCCCTCCTGGCCCAACCAGGTCTCCGTAATGCCTGCCAGGTCCGCTCCCCCCTCCGAGATAAGATCACAGATGAGGGGGGCTTTGTTTACTACGGACCTGGCATTGCACAGCATCAGCCGAAGGGTCGGGCCCTGAGGGCCTGTGCAACCTGGGGAACGGGAGGAGCCTTGGGGGCCGGAGCGCACTACCGTTTGTAAACAACGGGTGCGCGCTCCCCGAACACGATATGACCCCCTGCTCCCGCCATATCTACCCCTCCCACTTACGGTAGTGATGTTGTAAATACTATCCGGACAAACCCTACCTCCCCCCTCAACCCCGGGGCCCCCGCCTCTCACACCAAGTTTCTGTAACGAGCCCGTCCCTCCCCTTTGTGGGCTAACCCCCATGCCCACTGCCCGTAATCCAAACAGACCCTCCCCCTCCCTGAAACCCCTTAAAAATTTCTTTAAAAGTTTATGTAAACAACCCCTTAATCGCATAGTTTTCGCATGCCACCTCTCAGGGTCCCAAGACCCGTCATTGAGGTGGGCCCTTGATAATATAGAGGGCCATCTCCGCGAGAGGGGGGAGTCTCGCAGCGCAAGTAGGTCGTGTGCAGTGTACATTCCTGATGCACCATGAGAATAAAGGGTGGGGACGGAGCTTAAAAACCGGGTCTCACAACGATGTCAGAGGGGCAAAGGCTGTTGGTCTATTAATCGGTCAGTGCAGTTCCGGGGGAGAAATAAAAATTGTCTCTGGCAAGTCCAATAGAGGGGGGAAAAGAAGGAGAAAGAGAAGGGGTGGGGAACAGAGAAATGAGTCCTACAATTTAAGCAGCTGGTAAGCCCATCTTGTAGAACAAGTACAGTGCAGTGTAAAGCCCGGGAGAGGGGGGAGAGCCTCATTTAGATATCTTGCGGGCCTTCGGGTCTTCTGTAATTGTCCCGTATCAGCCCCCATTCAGTCTCCTCTTCCCCCTCGTCGTCACCAAGATGTCCATATTTATAGGCGGCCGACAAGCCAGCATTCCCCCTACAACCAATCCAAGCCTGTTTAATGGGGTGTCGGCTATTCCTGCCAGCTTAGTGTCATCTGCAAATTGGTTGAGTTCCCCTTCTATTCCAAGTCATCCATGAAGATATTGAAGAGGGGCCTATAACGTTGCTGTCAAAAGAGTTATTCTAGTCCAACGAGTTACGTGCAAGGCGCGGTGAGGCAAGAGAAGGGTTGATATTTAGCTAGAGATAAACAGGGAATATTAATTTCTCTTGCTAATCGTGGACATTGGGCACAGATTCTATCCAGGCATTTGCTTTGCACACTATAATCAAGCCGTATCTGTCTTTATGCCGGCTCCACCCAAAGCAATTTTCAATATTACCACAGCGTTATCGATATGAGCCGAAGATCGGAGTGGCATCTTCTGATCTCCTGCCCTCTGAAAAACGATTCCAAAAGGAAATAGGACAGGCTTCAGCAAGAGGCCTGGCAAATAGGGACGTGGGAAGCAAGTTTAAATAATAATAATAATAATAATAATAATAATAATAATAATAATAATAA
>WNWU01016001.1:0-14639 GCA_012654045.1 Ptyas mucosa | reverse complement strand
TAGAATAGAATAGAATAGAATAGAATAGAATAGAATAGAATAGAATAGAATAGAATAGAATAGAATAACAGAGTGGGAAGGGACCTTGGAGGTCTTCTAGTCCAACCCCCTGCCCAGGCAGGAAACCATACCTGGATTAGAGTGAAATTGGGGGGAGGGGGGGAAGAGGGTTTAAATAGAGATAGGGGAATAATAGGAAAAATAGATATTACAATGTATGGAAGAAGTAGGAGAAAATTTAGAACTGAAGGACGAATAGTAAAAGCTTTGCATTTGAAAGATGAAAATGGAATGTATTATCAGCAATAATACTGTTATGTTTATTTGTATTGAAATGTATGATAACCAGGTATCACACCATCCACTCAATGAGTTGTATAAAATAAAAAAAAAACTTAATTTAAAAAAAAATGATTCCAATCGCAAATAGGACAGACTTTAGCAAGAGACCTGGCAAATAGGAAAGCGATTAGTGGACATCAGGTGTCCTTGGTACAACAGCTGGTCTTCAGCAAACCTTCCTTCCCTCAAGCAGAGAAAGGGGTTTCCAGAAACGAATCCTCATCCATTGTATAACTCATCAATGCTCGTTTCAGATAGCTACGAAAGATTCCTGCGGTACATCGCCAAAGAAGGGAATTCGACTGTGTTCGTAGTTGGGTGAGTGTTACCTCCACTGTCTCATTAATCTGCAGTAGGTCTTGGACAAGTCGCCGCGGCCAATTCGCGGTGCAGATAACTCGCCGCGGGCCAAGAGTGACACTAATTATCAACGAAACGATGAAATAGAATTGTTAAAAAAAAAAAGGCTGCCAAAGGAGGGACAAAATGAAACGCGAATGACGAAAAAGTTAAAATATGTTTTAAAAAATTATTTGAAATCATTCAGTTGTTGAATTGTCCCGCAGCAAGTTAGCCTCGCCGGAGTTTATCTGAAAATAGAACCAGGTCTTATATTAATTTTTGCTCCAAAAGACGCATTAGGGCTTATTTTCTGGTTAGGTCTTATTTTAGGGGAAATACGGTACTAAATGCGCCTATCTGGTTGATGATCTTATTTTTGGGGAAATATGGCTGACAAACTTAACTGGGGAAATATGGCTGACAATCTTATTATTGGGGGTAGGGCTTATATTACGAGCAGCCTGAAAACCCACGCAAGGGCTTAATTTCTGGTTGGGTCTTATTTTTGGAGAAACAGGATATATATAATATTAACAGAAGTAAGGAGAAACTTCCTAACAGTAAGAACTAGTGGAACAGCTTCCCTTTAGCAGTTGTGGGTGCTCCATTACTGGAGATTTTTTTAAAAAAAGACTGGACAGCCATTTTGTCCGAAATGGCCTAAGGTCTCCTGCTTGGGCAGGGGATTGGACTAGAAGTTTCCAAGATTCCCTTCCAACTCTATTCTCATTGATTGCTAATTTAATAAACAAAACAAAAGCATATTACAAAATGAGGGGAAGACTGAGCTCTCCAATTGGATCAGGAATCCATAACCCGTCGTTTTCTCTTCCTTTCAGGTATAGACTTGCACCGGAGAGCCCTTATCCAAACCAGTACGATGACTGTCTGAAGGCGGCCGTCTTCCTCCTGAAACACGCAGAAGATTACGGGGTGGACAGCTCCCGTATTATCATTTCTGGAGACAGCTTCGGGGGTGTTGTGGCCGCACGCATCTGCCAGTTACTGGTGGACCGTAGTGACCTTCCCAAGGTTCACGCCCAAGTGTTGATCTACCCCATTCTTCAAGCCCTGGATTTCAGCTTGCCATCCTATCAGCAGAACCACAAAAGTCCCTTCTTGTGGCGTAAGCTAGTTCCCTTCTTGGGCTGCTATTACTTTAATAAGCCCACTTCTCTTGTGGACAGTATTCTGAACAACAGTCATGTTCCTGAGGCCACCCGGCTGAAGTACCAGAAGTGGGTGAGCGCTGATCACATCCCGGAACGGTTCAAAGCCAGAGGCTACACGCCGCCAGAGCCATCCTCGTCTCATTATAACCCTCGGATACACGAAGAAATGAAAGAGCTGCTCACCGAAACGTGTTCGCCCTTGCTCGCCGAGGACGCGGTGATCTCCAAGCTCCCTCAGACCTTCTTGCTGACCTGCGAGTATGATGTCCTTCGTGATGACGGGTTGTTGTACCTGAGGCGGCTGACGGACAATCGTGTGCCGGTAACCTGGAGCCACGTCGAGAACGGCATGCATGGGGTAGTCTTGCTCTACGGATTTCGCATCCTATCCTCTCTGCTGACCAACAGGATGGTGCACGATGTCGCCGATTTTATCCGACGCTTGTGAGGCCAAAACAAAACCGAGGGAAGGATGTCGCATTTTGATCTTCTTTCCGGAGGAATCCGGTGGCCCAGACTCGTGGACCTCTTAGGATAAAGTGGTTAGATGCTGGTCAATGAACCCCAAACTGGGGTCTTCCCCATCCAAACGCAGCTCTTAAAATCAATCTGACTTCTCCGTGTGAAGAAGCCATGAAGAAGATGAACTTTCCCTGGACAACGTTCAGCCCTCCTAAAGGTTCTTCTGGCAACCTGGTGTAGACCTCCCAGGACATCCAATTAACAGAATAAAACTGTAGGCATTCGAAAAGAGGCTGGACAACCATTTGTCTGAAATGGTCTAGGTTCTCCTGCTGAAGCAGGGGGTTGGACTAGAAGACCTCCATGGTCCCTTCCAACTCTATTCTGATTGGTTGGTTGGTATTCTATTCTGTTCTGTAATAGAATAGAATAACAGAGTTGGAAGGGACCTTGGTGGTCTTCTAGTCCAACCCCCTGCTTAGGCAGGAAACCCTACACCACTTCAGACAAATGGTTATCCAACCATCTTCTTAAAAGCCTCCAGTGATGGAGCATTTGCAACTTCTGGTGGCAAGCTTTTCCACGGATTAATTGTTCTGATTGTCAGGAAATTTCTCCTTAGTTCTAAGTTGCTTCTCTCCTTGATGAGTTTCCACCTATCGCTTCTTGTCCTGCCTTCAGGTGCTTTGGAGAATAGTTTAACTCCCTCTTCTTTGGGGCAGCCCCTGAGATATCGGAAGACTGCTATCATGTCTCCCCTAGTCCCTCTTTTCATTAAACTAGACTTACCCAGTTCCTGCAACCGTTCTTCATGTTTTAGCCTCCAGTCCCCTAATCCTCTTTGTTGCTCTTCTCTGCACTCTTTATAGAGTCTCAACATCTTTTTTACATCGAGGCCACCAAAACTGGATGCAGAATTCCAAGTGTGGCCTTATAAAGTGGTATTAACACTTCACCTGATCTTGATTCTATCCCTGTTTATGCAGCCTAGAACTGTGTTGGCCTTTTTGGCAGCTGCTGCACATGGCTGGCTCCTATTCAAATGGTTGTCCACTAGGACTCCAAGAGCCCTCTCAATAGTTACTACTATTGAGCAAGGTACCACCTATACTATACTTGTGCTACTCTGTTCTGTTCCATTCCATTCCGTGTTCTATTATTCTATATCCTATCCTATCCTATTGTGTTCTGTTCTGTTGTTCTGTTCTGTTCTGTTCTGCTCTGCTCTATTCTATTCTATTCTTTCTCGCTACAGGACAATTCAATGTAATTATTTAAAATTACAAAGTTTTTTTAAAAAAATATTTTAATTTTTATCATTCACATTTCATTCTGCCCCTCCTTTGGCATCCTTCCTTTTATGATTCTATTCCACCATTTCTTCAATATTAGTGTAAGTTTTCCCCCCGTGGTGATTTGTCCTAAACCTGTAAGATTCAACATTGTATTAAATCTGCAACCTGCTTCACAGCTTAGGTTTCATTCATTTCAGATATACCCGGTTACAAAAACATTTATTGATTTCTCCCACGTACAAGTATTACTCCGACGTCATAAATCCGCTTGAGTTGTTCCTAACGTCACTTTCAAACTGGATGTACTTCATTAAGTGGATGCATTCCTTTGTATTTGTGGACAGGGCTGTTTTTGTCCTAGAAAATATTGTTCTTAGGCAGGTTAGAAACAACGTATTTTGCTTTTCCAGTCTGACCATCCCACGGTAGTCAAAATATGTTAATTGTTTGAACAAATCCAAAGCGAATTGGAAAAAAAAAGAATTTTTTTTCTTTTGCCCTAAACAATCTGACGCAATGTTTGTTAACGTAATATGAATTTTCAGCCGCTTCATTTCTTCAAAACTTTTCAGACATACTGTAACAATCTGAGTTTTGGCCCATTTTGGCAAATTTAGCCTAAACGTACTTAACTGATTTAAGTCTAATGCAAAGTCTCGCTAAGTTTGCAATTAAAATTCCTCATCTTCTTTTACGTGCTGAACTTTCCATCTCAGGAAAAATAATATCCTTTTGCATTTTATTGGAATAAATATCCTCTTTCTCAGCGCTGGGCGGCTCTGAATCGGGAATCATTTCAGCTGCAAAACAACCTTCAAAGAAGGAAAAAAGAAGAAAAACCATTAAATCGTAACAGCTTATTCAAGTATATTATTCATATTTTAAACTTTATTGTGTGGACGTGATTGCTCGCATATCTTCTCAATCAATAAATCCCAACCATGGAATTCCCAACGTATCTAAAAAGGTTAAATCATTGCAACAGGACCGTTATTAAGTTTAATAAATTAAGTTTATTAAAACTGAGACGTTTTGTTATTTTCATTTTGCCGAAGACGTAATAAATAAATGAATAAATTTACAAAACAATTTGCTCCAGTTGCCATGATTGAACCTTTTGAGATACTTTTGGCCTGCGTGATTTGAGTGTTCACTCGTGTGAAAATCCCAACAGTTTCCAACATTTATGGACCGGCTACCAATTTTCTTCCCTAAGAAAAAGATTTAAGCTTTCCTTGGCTTTATGAAACAAAATGATTTCTTGAACGTCCCCCAAATATAATGTAAGTGTAAAAATGGGAGCAGAAAAATAACTTCAATTAAAAGATAGAATTATCACTCAGTTTGGGGTGAAATAAATGCTCAGCATCTCCTGCCAGTTTGGGCGTTTCCCAGTGTCCTCAACGTACGATCACAATTGATCCCAAAATGTAGGTTGCTAAGTGAAACATTTGTTAAGCGAGTTAAAGCAAAAAGACTCACCTTGTTCGCTGCTTCCAATGCGTTTACCAGAGTCTGTAATTCTTCTTTATTCATTTCCACAGAGATAAATTCGAGGTCCCCATCTTTAGACAAATCCAGATCAAGATTTAAAAGCGGCATCTGGAGCATGGACAATTTGTCACTAGAAAGGGCGAGCTGCGTAGGGAAGCAAAAACGACACAATTAAGATTTGGGGTGGTTTTTTTTTTAATCAGAAGAGATGAAAAAAATAATAATTAGCAGCCGTTTTAAGGTCATTAACGTGAGAGCTGAAAGGAACTCCCAGTACGTGTAAATGGGAAATCTAGTTTGCATTCAGCCTATATCTCTATATCTATCTGTCTGTCTGTCTGTCTGTCTGTCTGTCTGTCTGTCTATCTATCTATCTATCTATCATCTATTTATCATCTATCTATCTATCTATCTATCATCTATCTATTTATCATCTATCTATCTATCTATCTATCATCTATCTATTTATCATCTATCTATCTATCTATCTATCTATCATCTATCTATCTATCTATCATCTATCTATCTATCTATCTATCTATCATCTATTTATCATCTATCTATCTATCTATCTATCATCTATATTTACCTGTCTCTCTCTCTCTCTCGCTATCTACCTACCCCAAAATAAGATATTCCCTGATAATAAGCCCAATCGGGCTTTTGAGTGCACGGCAATAAATAAGACCAAGCATTTATTTCAGGGTTCAAAACAATATAAGACAGGGTCTTATTTTCAAGGAAACACGGTATCTATCTATCTATCTATCTATCTATCTATCCCATCCATCCCTCCCTCCCACCCACCTATCATCTATCAATCACCTATCGTCCATCTACCTACCTACCTACCCCATCCATCCATCCATCCTTCTCTCTCTCATCCATCCACCCTCCCACCCACCCACCCACCTATCATCTATCTATCTATCTATCTATCTATCCATCTATTTAACAGCTCCTCTCTTCTTCTTTTTTTTGAGTTTAAAAATGGTAAACGCAGGAGCTTTTAACCTGTCAGTCTTCAATTGATCTCCCGTCTCCCAGGTGCTCAGCTTTGGGGATTCCTAGAAATATTATGCAGACAAGAATGAGCAGGTTGGCCTCTCACCTTGAGCTGCCAGTCAAAATTCAGGAGCTGGGAAGAACAAATAGCATTTGTTTTCCCAACCAGGGCTTGCCTGATATCAGGTTTTCTGGCTTTCAAGGAAGTCAGCGCTGCTCTTTGAGTGTCGGGATTTAACTCCGCCAATGGCCGAACAGCCTACCAAGGAAAGAAAGAATTAGCGGTAAAAACAATGCCGCAGTTATTAAGTGGATCACAGAAGTTGATAAGTAAGTAACCCGGTTGTTAAGTGAAACTGGCTTCCCCCGTGATTTGCCCGGCGTCACTGTCACCATCATAAAAAATAAAAAGCGACGATCCATATTATATTTTATATTTGCGTGTTTATTCTTACGTATCCGGCTGCCTCTCTCTGGAAACGGTGCTGTGGTTATTTAATTCTTTTTATCCAGAGAGCGAATTCCAGAAAGAGAATTCTTAGCTAAAAAGAGGGGTTTCTACCTCTTCCTCCGAAAGATCTTTTCCAACCGTTTCCCTGAAATACGAGGCCGTTTCTTCTAGCACCTCCATCCATTCTGTTAAATCCCAAATGGCGTCGTAGTCACGATACCGTGGGAAAACGTGGCCGCACAGCCCATCGATGACTTTGTGGAAGAACTGCAAGAAATGAAGCATAAACAAGAGACGGTTGGTTTCCTAAGGGCCACGGCTCAGCACAGGTAGTCCTTGACTTACAACTGCTCGTTTAGTGACCGTTCGGAGTTACAAC
This sequence comes from Ptyas mucosa, assembly GCA_012654045.1. NCBI lineage: Eukaryota > Metazoa > Chordata > Lepidosauria > Squamata > Colubridae > Ptyas > Ptyas mucosa. The sequence continues at coordinate 7,697 of WNWU01016001.1, read as the reverse complement.
GGCACTGGGGAAAAAAGGGACAATTTTTGATACTTAGGACTCAAAATTCGGAAGCTTGGCAACTGACTCGTATTTATGACGGTTGCCATGACCCCTGGGGAGGTGTGTGTAACGTGTGTGTAACGTGATCTCGTTTTGCAACCTTCAAACAAGCTGAGTCAACGGGGAAGCCCGATTCACTTAGCAACCAGGTTACTCGCTTAACGGCCGCAGCGATTCGCTGAACAAAAGTGGCAAGAAAGGTGATAAAATGAGTTGGGGGATAATGCACTTAAATGTTTCGCTTAGCAACCGAAATGTTGGGCTCCATTGCGGTCGTACGTCGAGGACTGCCTGCAAGGCATGAGTCAAAAGTCTTTCTTTCTTTCAGTTCATAATAATTCCAGGATCATCATTTATATTAAGGAATAAATAGCCAAATGTATTTTATCAGTCAGTGTTTAAATCGACAAGGTAGCCACTCCTGAGCCAATGCTTACTTACTTACTAATTTATTATTATTATATTATTATTATTATTAATAATAATAATAATAATAATGTCAATGGTATTTGTGATGTGTTTTTGAATGTTCAGTTGACTGAGTTTCATATTTAATTAAATTATTATTATTATTATTATTATTCAAACATTCAAAAATGCATCACAAATACCATTGACATTAATAATAATAATAATCATCATCATCATCTCTCCAAATCATCATCATCTCTCCAAATCATCATCATCTCTCCAAATCATCATCATCATTATCATCATCTCTCCAAATCATCATCAAAATCATCTCTCCAAAAGGGGCAAAAAGAGATGCAAATGCAAGAAGTAGGGGGTTGGACTAGATGACCTCCAAGGCCCCCTCCAACTCTTGTTATTCTGTTATTCCAATACAGCAAGGATGCTACAGGAATTTTTTTTTAAAAAAACCCTACTACGCATGTGCAAAAAAAAAAAAAAAAAAAGCCACCGGCACGCGCGCATGCGCACACTCATGCACACGTTAGATGCGCGCGCAAACCGTTCTGCGCATGGGCAGCTAGCGTCGAGCGTTCGATGCCCGGACTGAGGGTAAAATGAATGCTCCGCTAATGCGGAAACCCCGCTAGGCCACCCGACCGTAATAAAACCCCTTTCCGTCCTTACCTTCGCCGTCTCAGCCGCCGGCAATTTCTCCAAGAGCTCCATCTTCCCGTGCGCAGGCGCAAGAGTCGAGGCGGGGACCCGCCTGGCTCGCTCTTTTCCGCTTCGCTCGCTTTTGTTTTTAAAGGGCGTCACGCGCATGCGTGGTTTCCTGCGACGGAAGCAACGGAGTCGGCTAGCCGTTTCTGCGCAGGCGCAGCGTTTGGCCGGCGGGAGGAGGAGCCTCGTCGACACGTGACGAGCATTGCATCCCGGGAATTGTAGTTTTGTGGCACCAAATGTGGCTTGCATTGTCCTACTGTACCAATGTCAAAGCTTTATTGCTCATTTATTGCACAATATAATCACAAATAAAATTACAATGCAGGCAGTCCTCGCCTTAACAACAGTTCGATTAGCGTCCGTTCAAAGTTATAACGGCACTGAAGAAAATGACTTAGGGATATTTTTCACAGTTATGACCACTGCAGCATCCCACGCTTAGCAACTGACTCATACTTACGACGGTCGCAGTGTCCTGGAGTCACGCGCCGCCCCCCTTGCAACCTTCCAACGAGCAAAATCAACGGGGAAGCCTGATTCACTTAACAACCACGTTGCTAACTTTTAACAACTGCCACGATTCACTTACTGACGGCAGCAAGGAAGGTCGCAAAATGGGGCAAAACTCACTTAACGACCATCACACTTAGGAACATAGATTTCAAAATTTCAGACCCCTGGTTCCCACTTAACGACGGTTGCTGTGTCTCAATGTCACGGGATTCCCCCTTTTGCGACCTTCTCTGAAAGTCAATGGTTCACTTAACAACCGTTTTTTGTGGTCATTTGACTTCGTTTCGTGACCGTTCGAAGTTAACAACGGCCCTGGAAAAAAAAGGTTGACTTAGGGCCGTTTTTCACCCTTACAACCATGGAAAGGTGATCAAAATTCAACCGACTCGTATTTACGACGGTCGCAGCCGTCGTAAATCCCCGTTTTTGTCCTTCTGGCGAGCGAAATCCATGGGGAAGCCAGGTTCTCTGAGCCAGAGTGGTTCGCTTAGCCACGGTGGTACTTAACACGGGGCAAAACTCACTTAACAAATTTCTCACTTAGCAACGTAAATTTCGGGCTGAGCGTTGAGGTCCACCTGTATTTGCAAAGCGGGAAGACACCTGTCAGCCTGCAGAACCTAGGAGAGCCAACTTATGGTTGCACAATCCATTGTCTAACTCTTCTAGAACGTTCACCACAATGGACATCAGTTGCTGGTTCCGAAGTTTCTCCGAGTTGGATGCCCACGGTGCCACGTGCAAAGATTTTCAGCCACCATGGCTTAAGGAGCTGCCCGGTTTTCTTCTGTGAAAACTTTTATTGGCAGTAAAGTCTATAAACAAGTGAGTTCCTGTATTATTATTATTATTTACTTTATTCATTAAACATGAAACTCAAGTCAACTGAACATTCAAAAATGCATCACGAATACCATGGCGCTAATGGCTGATACGAGTTGCTGCCAGCATCCTAGGATTCAACCAACTACCTTCTTAAGATGTACGAGTAGCGCAGTTTTTTGCAGTTCCGCTGGTGTCATTTGCAGGGAGCTGCAATTTGCTGATGTATCTTATAAAATTCTTGGACCTGGTACCAAGTGCCCCGAAAAGTGGGTATCACTTTTGCATGTTTCATGCATAGCCGTGTACTTTCGATGCCCAGGTTGTGATATTTCGTAATTTTTTCCAGTTCTTTTTCTTCGACTCTGGCGTCTCCTGGTACAGCGATATCAGTAAATAATAATAATAATAATAATAATAATAATAATAATAATAATAATATGATGATGATGATGCACGGATTGAAGATAAGCAGCAAGAAAAAAATCATAAAGTACCGGGACTTGCAAATTGAAGTTGAGCGACTGTGGAAAAAGAAACCGTGTGTTGTCCCGATTGTAATTGGAGCTCTTGGAGCAAGAGGGCTACCCCGCTATTTAGAAATTCTAAATTTACCGGACTTGAACATTTTGACTCTACAAAAAACCACCTTACTCGGAACAGCTTACATCCTCCGACGATACCTTAACAGTTCCTAGGTCCTTGGTTAGGATTCGAGCGGCTGAGCTATTAACCAGCCTCAAAGGCTGTGAATCTCACTAAAGATTAAATAATAATAATAATAATAATAATAATAATAATAATAATAATAATATGATGTTGCTCTTCTTCTTCTTCTTCTTATTATTATTATTATTATTATTATTATTATTATTATTATTATTATTTGCCTGCTTTTTTCAGCTATCGTTAGTGATGTCTTTTCTATGAGACCTACCCTGTGCAAGATAACAATCACAGAGTGGGAAAGGACCTTGGAGGTCTTCTAGTCCAACCCCCTGTTCAAGCAGGAGACACTTACAGGATAATAAGAGTTGGAAGGGACTTCGGAGGTCTTCTAGTCCAAACCCCTGCTCAGACAATAGACACTTTCTTACAGTATAACAGAGTGAGTTGGAAGGGACTTCGGCATGGGTGAAATCCAGCAGGTTCTGACAGGTTCTGGAGAACCGGTAGCGGAAATTTTGAGCAGTTTGGAGAACCGGCAAATACCACCTCTGGCTGGCCCCAGAGTGGGGTGGGAATGTAGATTTTGCAGTATCCTTCCCCTGGAGTGGGGTAGGAATGGAGATTTTGCAGTATCCTTCCCCTGGAGTGGGGTAGGAATGGAGATTTTGCAATATCTTTCCCCTGGAGTGGGGCGGGAATGGAGATTTTGCAGTATCCTTCCCCTGGAGTGGGGTAGGAATGGAGATTTTGCAATATCCTTCCCCTGCCATGCCCCCCAAGCCACGCCCACAGAACTGGTAGCAAAAAAAATTGGATTTCACCACTGGACTTTGGAGGTCTTCTCGTCCAACCCCCTACTCAAACAAGAGACACTTTCTTACAGGATGACAGAGTTGGAAGGGCCCTTGGAGGTCTTCTAGTCCAACCCTCTGTTCAGGCAGGAAGTCCTACGCCATTCCAGACAAACGGACGTCCAATCTCTTCTTAAAACGCTCCACTGATGGAGCACACCCACAACTTCCGGAGTAAGAAATCAATACCTCCACCTTCCCACCCCGAAGACTTGAGCAAGCCTTCGTTTAAATATTTGGCAATTTAGAAGGTTGGTTTATAGCAGACTGTTCAATGCGCCATTGATCTCAGCAGGGCAGGTTGTCCTTTGTTAACGATCATTTCACTAAATTCTCATAGGTCTCCTCTTCCAGATTTGCTGGCTTACTTTTGAGAAGATGGGAGACCGGGCGTGGGCATCCCGTTATTGTCGCCGGTGGCTGAAATTGGCGTTCGGCAGGCAGAGCAAAATCATGCCGAGCGCTCCAAGTTGTGAGACCCTGCTGGTCCCTGAAAACTTGAAGAAACACCGAGTCGTTATACCTTGGTCGACCCATTTTAAAGACGAGTATAAAAAAGTCACCAACCTTTATGTGAATAACAAAATACGGACGACCAAATACCGGTTTTGGTCCTTTATACCTAGGAATCTCTTCGAACAGTTCCACAGGTGATTCGCTTGTTTCCTTATTTTATTTGAGTTTATAGGACCATAATTCATAATTCTGCTAGACTCACACAAAGACGATTTTATTCCCCCCATGCCATCACTTTGCAAGGCATCTAATTCTCACAACGCTCTCTTATGCCTCAGGATGTCGAACTGTAGTAGGACTGTATCACTATTATCCTTCTCATCCTTCCTATTACCTATTCCATTAGCATTTTAGGATTATCGGTTGGTTGGTTGTAACTTATGATTTATGACGATTGTATCTTATGATTATGATCATGATTTATCACTTGTTGCTTGAATGTATACTGAGAGCTTCTGCACCGGAGACGAATTCCTTGTGTGTCCAATCACACTTGGCCAATAAAGAATTTTATTCCATTCCATCTTCCATCTTCCATCTTCCATCTTCCATCTTCCATCTTCCATCTTCCATCTTCCATCTTCCATCTTTCATCTTCCATCTTCTCTCCTCTCCTCTCCTCTCCTCTCCAATTCTCTTCTCTTCTCTTCTCTTCTCTTCTCTTCTCTTCTCTTCTCTTCTCTTCTCTTCTCTTCTCTTCTCTTCCCTTCCCTTCCCTTCCCTTCCCTTCCCTTCCCTTCCCTTCTCTTCTCTTCTCTTCTCTTCTCTTCTCTTCTCCGCTGCTCTGCTCTGCTCTGCTCTACTCTACTCTACTCTACAGTTGATAAGTTACTAAACCGGTTGTTCAGTGCTTATCCTATCCTATCCTATCCTGTCCTATCCTATCCTATCCTATCCTATCCTATCCTATCCTATCCTATCCTACCTACCCTACCCTACCCTACCCTACCCTATCCTATCCTTCTCTACTCCTATTCTTATTTCTTCTATTCTGTTCTATTCTATTCTATTCTATTCTATTCTATTCTATTCTATTCTATTCTATTCTATTCTATTCTTCTATTCTGGAGTCTCAACATCTTTTGTTTACAATTGCGGTGGTATCTGAACTATAATTTTAAGCAGAATATTTAAGTCAGAAAGAAACAAATATCCGGATATTTGAGACGATATATGACAAAACACCTTCAGTTTGTGGATATACAACGTCGTTTCGATATTCCTTTGATTAGCTGAGGTTGCTTACCTATGAATACCTCGTACGTGTCTCTCGCATGTTTACGGCGGGTGCATTTTGTTCTTATTTCAGAGTCGCCAATCTGTACTTCTTATTTATCGTTCTTCTCAACTGGGTCCCAGCGGTGGAAGCCTTTAGAAAAGAAGTCACCATGATCCCCCTCTGCGTGGTTCTCACCATTATCGCCGTGAAAGATGGCTTGGAGGATTACACAAAGTACAAATTAGACAAAAAGATCAACAACTTCATCACCAGAGCATATTGTAGGTAGGTAACAGTCCTCCCGCGGCCTATACCGAGGCCTCACTTTGACAGATGCCCATCGAAGGCTCTTAAGTCGCACTGTCGTTAAGCGAATCCTGCTTCCCCCTTGACTTTGATTGTCGCAAAAGGGACGCCGCAACAGTCATAAGTACATGCCAGTTTCCAAGCCTCTGAGTTTCCATCACGTGGCCGCGGGGATGGTCGCGACGGTAGTAAGTGTGAAAAAACGGCCCTAAGTGGCTTTTTTTCAGCGATGTTGTCACTTCGATGCCTCTGTCATAAGACGAGGACCATCCTTCTGTATCAACAACAATGGCGTACAATTGTTTTTGCACGACATTATAAAATAAATAAAATAAAAATGGCACACTTATGTTTTCCCATCTACTTAACTCCTGGTTTTCCAGAAGAGAGAGGGACTACGTGGATAAGTATTGGAGCGATGTGGCCGTGGGAGATTTCATCCGACTGGCATGCAACGAAGAGATTCCGGCCGACATGATCCTGATCTATTCTAGCGACGGGGATGGGATCTGCCACATTGAGACTTCGAGCCTGGATGGAGAGACCAATCTGAAACAGAGACAGGTGGTGAAGGGTTTCGCCGAACAGGTACCCATCACATTGAGGATCTTACATCTGTAGTCCTCGATTTACAACTGTTCCGTTGAGTGACCGTTCGAAGTTACGTCATCGCGGTTGTGAAGGAAATTATTATCCGAAACACACACACACACACACACACACACACAGAGCTCAAGCAGGAGGCCCTAGATCCTTTGAAACAATCAGTCGATCAGAATAGAGCTGGGAGGGACCTTGGAGATCTTCTAGTCCAACCCTGTGCTCAGGCAGGAAACTCTATACAGTTTCAGACAATTGTCCAATCTCTTCTTTAAGTACCTCCAGTTGATGGAGCACCCACAACTTCTGGTGGCAAGATGTTTCCATTCATTGCTTCTTGCACTTTCCTCCAGTACACACACACACACACACACACATCTATCTATCTCTCTCTCTCTCTCTCTCTCTCTCTCTCTCTCTCTCTCATCTCTCATCTATCTCTCATCTCTCTCTCCTGTCTATCTATCTATCTATCTATCTATCTATCTATCTATCTATCTATCTATCTATCTATCATCTCTCTCTATTATCTCTCTCTCTCTCATCTCCCTCTCATCTCTCCCTCTCTCTCTCTCTCCCTCTCCTATCTATCTATCTATCTATATCTATTGATCTCTCTCATCTATCATCTCTCTCTCATCTATCTATCTATCATCCATCCATCCATCCATCCATCCATTTCTATTTCTATTTCTATTTCTATTTCTATTTCTATTTCTATTTCTATTTCTCTTTCTATTTCTATTTCATTTCTATTTCTATTTCTATTTCTATCATCTATCTTATCTATCTATCTATCTATCTATCTATCTATCTATCTATCTATCTATCTTCTATCTATCTATCATCTACCTATCATCTATCTATCATCTATATTTACCTGTCTCTCTCTCTCTCTCTCTCTCTCTCTCTATCTATCATCTATATTTACCTCTCTCTCTCTCTCTCTCTCATCTATCTCTATCTATCAATCTATCTATCTATCTATCTATCTATCTATCTATCTATCTATCTATCTATCT
>WNWU01016000.1:0-14666 GCA_012654045.1 Ptyas mucosa | reverse complement strand
TAGAATAGAATAGAATAGAATAGAATAGAATAGAATAGAATAGAATAGAATAGAATAGAATAGAATAACAGAGTGGGAAGGGACCTTGGAGGTCTTCTAGTCCAACCCCCTGCCCAGGCAGGAAACCATACCTGGATTAGAGTGAAATTGGGGGGAGGGGGGGAAGAGGGTTTAAATAGAGATAGGGGAATAATAGGAAAAATAGATATTACAATGTATGGAAGAAGTAGGAGAAAATTTAGAACTGAAGGACGAATAGTAAAAGCTTTGCATTTGAAAGATGAAAATGGAATGTATTATCAGCAATAATACTGTTATGTTTATTTGTATTGAAATGTATGATAACCAGGTATCACACCATCCACTCAATGAGTTGTATAAAATAAAAAAAAACTTAATTTAAAAAAAAATGATTCCAATCGCAAATAGGACAGACTTTAGCAAGAGACCTGGCAAATAGGAAAGCGATTAGTGGACATCAGGTGTCCTTGGTACAACAGCTGGTCTTCAGCAAACCTTCCTTCCCTCAAGCAGAGAAAGGGGTTTCCAGAAACGAATCCTCATCCATTGTATAACTCATCAATGCTCGTTTCAGATAGCTACGAAAGATTCCTGCGGTACATCGCCAAAGAAGGGAATTCGACTGTGTTCGTAGTTGGGTGAGTGTTACCTCCACTGTCTCATTAATCTGCAGTAGGTCTTGGACAAGTCGCCGCGGCCAATTCGCGGTGCAGATAACTCGCCGCGGGCCAAGAGTGACACTAATTATCAACGAAACGATGAAATAGAATTGTTAAAAAAAAAAAGGCTGCCAAAGGAGGGACAAAATGAAACGCGAATGACGAAAAAGTTAAAATATGTTTTAAAAAATTATTTGAAATCATTCAGTTGTTGAATTGTCCCGCAGCAAGTTAGCCTCGCCGGAGTTTATCTGAAAATAGAACCAGGTCTTATATTAATTTTTGCTCCAAAAGACGCATTAGGGCTTATTTTCTGGTTAGGTCTTATTTTAGGGGAAATACGGTACTAAATGCGCCTATCTGGTTGATGATCTTATTTTTGGGGAAATATGGCTGACAAACTTAACTGGGGAAATATGGCTGACAATCTTATTATTGGGGGTAGGGCTTATATTACGAGCAGCCTGAAAACCCACGCAAGGGCTTAATTTCTGGTTGGGTCTTATTTTTGGAGAAACAGGATATATATAATATTAACAGAAGTAAGGAGAAACTTCCTAACAGTAAGAACTAGTGGAACAGCTTCCCTTTAGCAGTTGTGGGTGCTCCATTACTGGAGATTTTTTTAAAAAAAGACTGGACAGCCATTTTGTCCGAAATGGCCTAAGGTCTCCTGCTTGGGCAGGGGATTGGACTAGAAGTTTCCAAGATTCCCTTCCAACTCTATTCTCATTGATTGCTAATTTAATAAACAAAACAAAAGCATATTACAAAATGAGGGGAAGACTGAGCTCTCCAATTGGATCAGGAATCCATAACCCGTCGTTTTCTCTTCCTTTCAGGTATAGACTTGCACCGGAGAGCCCTTATCCAAACCAGTACGATGACTGTCTGAAGGCGGCCGTCTTCCTCCTGAAACACGCAGAAGATTACGGGGTGGACAGCTCCCGTATTATCATTTCTGGAGACAGCTTCGGGGGTGTTGTGGCCGCACGCATCTGCCAGTTACTGGTGGACCGTAGTGACCTTCCCAAGGTTCACGCCCAAGTGTTGATCTACCCCATTCTTCAAGCCCTGGATTTCAGCTTGCCATCCTATCAGCAGAACCACAAAAGTCCCTTCTTGTGGCGTAAGCTAGTTCCCTTCTTGGGCTGCTATTACTTTAATAAGCCCACTTCTCTTGTGGACAGTATTCTGAACAACAGTCATGTTCCTGAGGCCACCCGGCTGAAGTACCAGAAGTGGGTGAGCGCTGACCACATCCCGGAACGGTTCAAAGCCAGAGGCTACACGCCGCCAGAGCCATCCTCGTCTCATTATAACCCTCGGATACACGAAGAAATGAAAGAGCTGCTCACCGAAACGTGTTCGCCCTTGCTCGCCGAGGACGCGGTGATCTCCAAGCTCCCTCAGACCTTCTTGCTGACCTGCGAGTATGATGTCCTTCGTGATGACGGGTTGTTGTACCTGAGGCGGCTGACGGACAATCGTGTGCCGGTAACCTGGAGCCACGTCGAGAACGGCATGCATGGGGTAGTCTTGCTCTACGGATTTCGCATCCTATCCTCTCTGCTGACCAACAGGATGGTGCACGATGTCGCCGATTTTATCCGACGCTTGTGAGGCCAAAACAAAACCGAGGGAAGGATGTCGCATTTTGATCTTCTTTCCGGAGGAATCCGGTGGCCCAGACTCGTGGACCTCTTAGGATAAAGTGGTTAGATGCTGGTCAATGAACCCCAAACTGGGGTCTTCCCCATCCAAACGCAGCTCTTAAAATCAATCTGACTTCTCCGTGTGAAGAAGCCATGAAGAAGATGAACTTTCCCTGGACAACGTTCAGCCCTCCTAAAGGTTCTTCTGGCAACCTGGTGTAGACCTCCCAGGACATCCAATTAACAGAATAAAACTGTAGGCATTCGAAAAGAGGCTGGACAACCATTTGTCTGAAATGGTCTAGGTTCTCCTGCTGAAGCAGGGGGTTGGACTAGAAGACCTCCATGGTCCCTTCCAACTCTATTCTGATTGGTTGGTTGGTATTCTATTCTGTTCTGTAATAGAATAGAATAACAGAGTTGGAAGGGACCTTGGTGGTCTTCTAGTCCAACCCCCTGCTTAGGCAGGAAACCCTACACCACTTCAGACAAATGGTTATCCAACCATCTTCTTAAAAGCCTCCAGTGATGGAGCATTTGCAACTTCTGGTGGCAAGCTTTTCCACGGATTAATTGTTCTGATTGTCAGGAAATTTCTCCTTAGTTCTAAGTTGCTTCTCTCCTTGATGAGTTTCCACCTATCGCTTCTTGTCCTGCCTTCAGGTGCTTTGGAGAATAGTTTAACTCCCTCTTCTTTGGGGCAGCCCCTGAGATATCGGAAGACTGCTATCATGTCTCCCCTAGTCCCTCTTTTCATTAAACTAGACTTACCCAGTTCCTGCAACCGTTCTTCATGTTTTAGCCTCCAGTCCCCTAATCCTCTTTGTTGCTCTTCTCTGCACTCTTTATAGAGTCTCAACATCTTTTTTACATCGAGGCCACCAAAACTGGATGCAGAATTCCAAGTGTGGCCTTATAAAGTGGTATTAACACTTCACCTGATCTTGATTCTATCCCTGTTTATGCAGCCTAGAACTGTGTTGGCCTTTTTGGCAGCTGCTGCACATGGCTGGCTCCTATTCAAATGGTTGTCCACTAGGACTCCAAGAGCCCTCTCAATAGTTACTACTATTGAGCAAGGTACCACCTATACTATACTTGTGCTACTCTGTTCTGTTCCATTCCATTCCGTGTTCTATTATTCTATATCCTATCCTATCCTATTGTGTTCTGTTCTGTTGTTCTGTTCTGTTCTGTTCTGCTCTGCTCTATTCTATTCTATTCTTTCTCGCTACAGGACAATTCAATGTAATTATTTAAAATTACAAAGTTTTTTTAAAAAAATATTTTAATTTTTATCATTCACATTTCATTCTGCCCCTCCTTTGGCATCCTTCCTTTTATGATTCTATTCCACCATTTCTTCAATATTAGTGTAAGTTTTCCCCCCGTGGTGATTTGTCCTAAACCTGTAAGATTCAACATTGTATTAAATCTGCAACCTGCTTCACAGCTTAGGTTTCATTCATTTCAGATATACCCGGTTACAAAAACATTTATTGATTTCTCCCACGTACAAGTATTACTCCGACGTCATAAATCCGCTTGAGTTGTTCCTAACGTCACTTTCAAACTGGATGTACTTCATTAAGTGGATGCATTCCTTTGTATTTGTGGACAGGGCTGTTTTTGTCCTAGAAAATATTGTTCTTAGGCAGGTTAGAAACAACGTATTTTGCTTTTCCAGTCTGACCATCCCACGGTAGTCAAAATATGTTAATTGTTTGAACAAATCCAAAGCGAATTGGAAAAAAAAAGAATTTTTTTTCTTTTGCCCTAAACAATCTGACGCAATGTTTGTTAACGTAATATGAATTTTCAGCCGCTTCATTTCTTCAAAACTTTTCAGACATACTGTAACAATCTGAGTTTTGGCCCATTTTGGCAAATTTAGCCTAAACGTACTTAACTGATTTAAGTCTAATGCAAAGTCTCGCTAAGTTTGCAATTAAAATTCCTCATCTTCTTTTACGTGCTGAACTTTCCATCTCAGGAAAAATAATATCCTTTTGCATTTTATTGGAATAAATATCCTCTTTCTCAGCGCTGGGCGGCTCTGAATCGGGAATCATTTCAGCTGCAAAACAACCTTCAAAGAAGGAAAAAAGAAGAAAAACCATTAAATCGTAACAGCTTATTCAAGTATATTATTCATATTTTAAACTTTATTGTGTGGACGTGATTGCTCGCATATCTTCTCAATCAATAAATCCCAACCATGGAATTCCCAACGTATCTAAAAAGGTTAAATCATTGCAACAGGACCGTTATTAAGTTTAATAAATTAAGTTTATTAAAACTGAGACGTTTTGTTATTTTCATTTTGCCGAAGACGTAATAAATAAATGAATAAATTTACAAAACAATTTGCTCCAGTTGCCATGATTGAACCTTTTGAGATACTTTTGGCCTGCGTGATTTGAGTGTTCACTCGTGTGAAAATCCCAACAGTTTCCAACATTTATGGACCGGCTACCAATTTTCTTCCCTAAGAAAAAGATTTAAGCTTTCCTTGGCTTTATGAAACAAAATGATTTCTTGAACGTCCCCCAAATATAATGTAAGTGTAAAAATGGGAGCAGAAAAATAACTTCAATTAAAAGATAGAATTATCACTCAGTTTGGGGTGAAATAAATGCTCAGCATCTCCTGCCAGTTTGGGCGTTTCCCAGTGTCCTCAACGTACGATCACAATTGATCCCAAAATGTAGGTTGCTAAGTGAAACATTTGTTAAGCGAGTTAAAGCAAAAAGACTCACCTTGTTCGCTGCTTCCAATGCGTTTACCAGAGTCTGTAATTCTTCTTTATTCATTTCCACAGAGATAAATTCGAGGTCCCCATCTTTAGACAAATCCAGATCAAGATTTAAAAGCGGCATCTGGAGCATGGACAATTTGTCACTAGAAAGGGCGAGCTGCGTAGGGAAGCAAAAACGACACAATTAAGATTTGGGGTGGTTTTTTTTTTAATCAGAAGAGATGAAAAAAATAATAATTAGCAGCCGTTTTAAGGTCATTAACGTGAGAGCTGAAAGGAACTCCCAGTACGTGTAAATGGGAAATCTAGTTTGCATTCAGCCTATATCTCTATATCTATCTGTCTGTCTGTCTGTCTGTCTGTCTGTCTGTCTGTCTGTCTATCTATCTATCTATCTATCATCTATTTATCATCTATCTATCTATCTATCTATCATCTATCTATTTATCATCTATCTATCTATCTATCTATCATCTATCTATTTATCATCTATCTATCTATCTATCTATCTATCATCTATCTATCTATCTATCATCTATCTATCTATCTATCTATCTATCATCTATTTATCATCTATCTATCTATCTATCTATCATCTATATTTACCTGTCTCTCTCTCTCTCTCGCTATCTACCTACCCCAAAATAAGATATTCCCTGATAATAAGCCCAATCGGGCTTTTGAGTGCACGGCAATAAATAAGACCAAGCATTTATTTCAGGGTTCAAAACAATATAAGACAGGGTCTTATTTTCAAGGAAACACGGTATCTATCTATCTATCTATCTATCTATCTATCCCATCCATCCCTCCCTCCCACCCACCTATCATCTATCAATCACCTATCGTCCATCTACCTACCTACCTACCCCATCCATCCATCCATCCTTCTCTCTCTCATCCATCCACCCTCCCACCCACCCACCCACCTATCATCTATCTATCTATCTATCTATCTATCCATCTATTTAACAGCTCCTCTCTTCTTCTTTTTTTTGAGTTTAAAAATGGTAAACGCAGGAGCTTTTAACCTGTCAGTCTTCAATTGATCTCCCGTCTCCCAGGTGCTCAGCTTTGGGGATTCCTAGAAATATTATGCAGACAAGAATGAGCAGGTTGGCCTCTCACCTTGAGCTGCCAGTCAAAATTCAGGAGCTGGGAAGAACAAATAGCATTTGTTTTCCCAACCAGGGCTTGCCTGATATCAGGTTTTCTGGCTTTCAAGGAAGTCAGCGCTGCTCTTTGAGTGTCGGGATTTAACTCCGCCAATGGCCGAACAGCCTACCAAGGAAAGAAAGAATTAGCGGTAAAAACAATGCCGCAGTTATTAAGTGGATCACAGAAGTTGATAAGTAAGTAACCCGGTTGTTAAGTGAAACTGGCTTCCCCCGTGATTTGCCCGGCGTCACTGTCACCATCATAAAAAATAAAAAGCGACGATCCATATTATATTTTATATTTGCGTGTTTATTCTTACGTATCCGGCTGCCTCTCTCTGGAAACGGTGCTGTGGTTATTTAATTCTTTTTATCCAGAGAGCGAATTCCAGAAAGAGAATTCTTAGCTAAAAAGAGGGGTTTCTACCTCTTCCTCCGAAAGATCTTTTCCAACCGTTTCCCTGAAATACGAGGCCGTTTCTTCTAGCACCTCCATCCATTCTGTTAAATCCCAAATGGCGTCGTAGTCACGATACCGTGGGAAAACGTGGCCGCACAGCCCATCGATGACTTTGTGGAAGAACTGCAAGAAATGAAGCATAAACAAGAGACGGTTGGTTTCCTAAGGGCCACGGCTCAGCACAGGTAGTCCTTGACTTACAACTGCTCGTTTAGTGACCGTTCGGAGTTACAACGGCACTGGGGAAAAAAGGGACAATTTTTGATACTTAGGACTCAAAATTCGGAAGCTTGGCAACTGACTCGTATTTATGACGGTTGCCATGACCCCTGGGGAGGTGTGTGTAACGTGTGTGTAACGTGATCTCGTTTTGCAACCTTCAAACAAGCTGAGTCAACGGGGAAGCCCGATTCACTTAGCAACCAGGTTACTCGCTTAACGGCCGCAGCGATTCGCTGAACAAAAGTGGCAAGAAAGGTGATAAAATGAGTTGGGGGATAATGCACTTAAATGTTTCGCTTAGCAACCGAAATGTTGGGCTCCATTGCGGTCGTACGTCGAGGACTGCCTGCAAGGCATGAGTCAAAAGTCTTTCTTTCTTTCAGTTCATAATAATTCCAGGATCATCATTTATATTAAGGAATAAATAGCCAAATGTATTTTATCAGTCAGTGTTTAAATCGACAAGGTAGCCACTCCTGAGCCAATGCTTACTTACTTACTAATTTATTATTATTATATTATTATTATTATTAATAATAATAATAATAATGTCAATGGTATTTGTGATGTGTTTTTGAATGTTCAGTTGACTGAGTTTCATATTTAATTAAATTATTATTATTATTATTATTATTCAAACATTCAAAAATGCATCACAAATACCATTGACATTAATAATAATAATAATAATCATCATCATCTCTCCAAATCATCATCATCTCTCCAAATCATCATCATTTCTCCAAATCATCATCATCTCTCCAAATCATCATCATCATTATCATCATCTCTCCAAATCATCATCAAAATCATCTCTCCAAAAGGGGCAAAAAGAGATGCAAATGCAAGAAGTAGGGGGTTGGACTAGATGACCTCCAAGGCCCCCTCCAACTCTTGTTATTCTGTTATTCCAATACAGCAAGGATGCTACAGGAATTTTTTTTTAAAAAAACCCTACTACGCATGTGCAAAAAAAAAAAAAAAAAAAAGCCACCGGCACGCGCGCATGCGCACACTCATGCACACGTTAGATGCGCGCGCAAACCGTTCTGCGCATGGGCAGCTAGCGTCGAGCGTTCGATGCCCGGACTGAGGGTAAAATGAATGCTCCGCTAATGCGGAAACCCCGCTAGGCCACCCGACCGTAATAAAACCCCTTTCCGTCCTTACCTTCGCCGTCTCAGCCGCCGGCAATTTCTCCAAGAGCTCCATCTTCCCGTGCGCAGGCGCAAGAGTCGAGGCGGGGACCCGCCTGGCTCGCTCTTTTCCGCTTCGCTCGCTTTTGTTTTTAAAGGGCGTCACGCGCATGCGTGGTTTCCTGCGACGGAAGCAACGGAGTCGGCTAGCCGTTTCTGCGCAGGCGCAGCGTTTGGCCGGCGGGAGGAGGAGCCTCGTCGACACGTGACGAGCATTGCATCCCGGGAATTGTAGTTTTGTGGCACCAAATGTGGCTTGCATTGTCCTACTGTACCAATGTCAAAGCTTTATTGCTCATTTATTGCACAATATAATCACAAATAAAATTACAATGCAGGCAGTCCTCGCCTTAACAACAGTTCGATTAGCGTCCGTTCAAAGTTATAACGGCACTGAAGAAAATGACTTAGGGATATTTTTCACAGTTATGACCACTGCAGCATCCCACGCTTAGCAACTGACTCATACTTACGACGGTCGCAGTGTCCTGGAGTCACGCGCCGCCCCCCTTGCAACCTTCCAACGAGCAAAATCAACGGGGAAGCCTGATTCACTTAACAACCACGTTGCTAACTTTTAACAACTGCCACGATTCACTTACTGACGGCAGCAAGGAAGGTCGCAAAATGGGGCAAAACTCACTTAACGACCATCACACTTAGGAACATAGATTTCAAAATTTCAGACCCCTGGTTCCCACTTAACGACGGTTGCTGTGTCTCAATGTCACGGGATTCCCCCTTTTGCGACCTTCTCTGAAAGTCAATGGTTCACTTAACAACCGTTTTTTGTGGTCATTTGACTTCGTTTCGTGACCGTTCGAAGTTAACAACGGCCCTGGAAAAAAAAGGTTGACTTAGGGCCGTTTTTCACCCTTACAACCATGGAAAGGTGATCAAAATTCAACCGACTCGTATTTACGACGGTCGCAGCCGTCGTAAATCCCCGTTTTTGTCCTTCTGGCGAGCGAAATCCATGGGGAAGCCAGGTTCTCTGAGCCAGAGTGGTTCGCTTAGCCACGGTGGTACTTAACACGGGGCAAAACTCACTTAACAAATTTCTCACTTAGCAACGTAAATTTCGGGCTGAGCGTTGAGGTCCACCTGTATTTGCAAAGCGGGAAGACACCTGTCAGCCTGCAGAACCTAGGAGAGCCAACTTATGGTTGCACAATCCATTGTCTAACTCTTCTAGAACGTTCACCACAATGGACATCAGTTGCTGGTTCCGAAGTTTCTCCGAGTTGGATGCCCACGGTGCCACGTGCAAAGATTTTCAGCCACCATGGCTTAAGGAGCTGCCCGGTTTTCTTCTGTGAAAACTTTTATTGGCAGTAAAGTCTATAAACAAGTGAGTTCCTGTATTATTATTATTATTTACTTTATTCATTAAACATGAAACTCAAGTCAACTGAACATTCAAAAATGCATCACGAATACCATGGCGCTAATGGCTGATACGAGTTGCTGCCAGCATCCTAGGATTCAACCAACTACCTTCTTAAGATGTACGAGTAGCGCAGTTTTTTGCAGTTCCGCTGGTGTCATTTGCAGGGAGCTGCAATTTGCTGATGTATCTTATAAAATTCTTGGACCTGGTACCAAGTGCCCCGAAAAGTGGGTATCACTTTTGCATGTTTCATGCATAGCCGTGTACTTTCGATGCCCAGGTTGTGATATTTCGTAATTTTTTCCAGTTCTTTTTCTTCGACTCTGGCGTCTCCTGGTACAGCGATATCAGTAAATAATAATAATAATAATAATAATAATAATAATAATAATAATAATAATATGATGATGATGATGCACGGATTGAAGATAAGCAGCAAGAAAAAAATCATAAAGTACCGGGACTTGCAAATTGAAGTTGAGCGACTGTGGAAAAAGAAATCGTGTGTTGTCCCGATTGTAATTGGAGCTCTTGGAGCAAGAGGGCTACCCCGCTATTTAGAAATTCTAAATTTACCGGACTTGAACATTTTGACTCTACAAAAAACCACCTTACTCGGAACAGCTTACATCCTCCGACCATACCTTAACAGTTCCTAGGTCCTTGGTTAGGATTCGAGCGGCTGAGCTATTAACCAGCCTCAAAGGCTGTGAATCTCACTAAAGATTAAATAATAATAATAATAATAATAATAATAATAATAATAATAATAATATGATGTTGCTCTTCTTCTTCTTCTTCTTATTATTATTATTATTATTATTATTATTATTATTATTATTATTATTTGCCTGCTTTTTTCAGCTATCGTTAGTGATGTCTTTTCTATGAGACCTACCCTGTGCAAGATAACAATCACAGAGTGGGAAAGGACCTTGGAGGTCTTCTAGTCCAACCCCCTGTTCAAGCAGGAGACACTTACAGGATAATAAGAGTTGGAAGGGACTTCGGAGGTCTTCTAGTCCAAACCCCTGCTCAGACAATAGACACTTTCTTACAGTATAACAGAGTGAGTTGGAAGGGACTTCGGCATGGGTGAAATCCAGCAGGTTCTGACAGGTTCTGGAGAACCGGTAGCGGAAATTTTGAGCAGTTTGGAGAACCGGCAAATACCACCTCTGGCTGGCCCCAGAGTGGGGTGGGAATGTAGATTTTGCAGTATCCTTCCCCTGGAGTGGGGTAGGAATGGAGATTTTGCAGTATCCTTCCCCTGGAGTGGGGTAGGAATGGAGATTTTGCAATATCTTTCCCCTGGAGTGGGGCGGGAATGGAGATTTTGCAGTATCCTTCCCCTGGAGTGGGGTAGGAATGGAGATTTTGCAATATCCTTCCCCTGCCATGCCCCCCAAGCCACGCCCACAGAACTGGTAGCAAAAAAAATTGGATTTCACCACTGGACTTTGGAGGTCTTCTCGTCCAACCCCCTACTCAAACAAGAGACACTTTCTTACAGGATGACAGAGTTGGAAGGGCCCTTGGAGGTCTTCTAGTCCAACCCTCTGTTCAGGCAGGAAGTCCTACGCCATTCCAGACAAACGGACGTCCAATCTCTTCTTAAAACGCTCCACTGATGGAGCACACCCACAACTTCCGGAGTAAGAAATCAATACCTCCACCTTCCCACCCCGAAGACTTGAGCAAGCCTTCGTTTAAATATTTGGCAATTTAGAAGGTTGGTTTATAGCAGACTGTTCAATGCGCCATTGATCTCAGCAGGGCAGGTTGTCCTTTGTTAACGATCATTTCACTAAATTCTCATAGGTCTCCTCTTCCAGATTTGCTGGCTTACTTTTGAGAAGATGGGAGACCGGGCGTGGGCATCCCGTTATTGTCGCCGGTGGCTGAAATTGGCGTTCGGCAGGCAGAGCAAAATCATGCCGAGCGCTCCAAGTTGTGAGACCCTGCTGGTCCCTGAAAACTTGAAGAAACACCGAGTCGTTATACCTTGGTCGACCCATTTTAAAGACGAGTATAAAAAAGTCACCAACCTTTATGTGAATAACAAAATACGGACGACCAAATACCGGTTTTGGTCCTTTATACCTAGGAATCTCTTCGAACAGTTCCACAGGTGATTCGCTTGTTTCCTTATTTTATTTGAGTTTATAGGACCATAATTCATAATTCTGCTAGACTCACACAAAGACGATTTTATTCCCCCCATGCCATCACTTTGCAAGGCATCTAATTCTCACAACGCTCTCTTATGCCTCAGGATGTCGAACTGTAGTAGGACTGTATCACTATTATCCTTCTCATCCTTCCTATTACCTATTCCATTAGCATTTTAGGATTATCGGTTGGTTGGTTGTAACTTATGATTTATGACGATTGTATCTTATGATTATGATCATGATTTATCACTTGTTGCTTGAATGTATACTGAGAGCTTCTGCACCGGAGACGAATTCCTTGTGTGTCCAATCACACTTGGCCAATAAAGAATTTTATTCCATTCCATCTTCCATCTTCCATCTTCCATCTTCCATCTTCCATCTTCCATCTTCCATCTTCCATCTTCCATCTTCCATCTTTCATCTTCCATCTTCTCTCCTCTCCTCTCCTCTCCTCTCCAATTCTCTTCTCTTCTCTTCTCTTCTCTTCTCTTCTCTTCTCTTCTCTTCTCTTCTCTTCTCTTCTCTTCTCTTCCCTTCCCTTCCCTTCCCTTCCCTTCCCTTCCCTTCCCTTCTCTTCTCTTCTCTTCTCTTCTCTTCTCCGCTGCTCTGCTCTGCTCTGCTCTACTCTACTCTACTCTACAGTTGATAAGTTACTAAACCGGTTGTTCAGTGCTTATCCTATCCTATCCTATCCTGTCCTATCCTATCCTATCCTATCCTATCCTATCCTATCCTATCCTATCCTACCTACCCTACCCTACCCTACCCTACCCTATCCTATCCTTCTCTACTCCTATTCTTATTTCTTCTATTCTGTTCTATTCTATTCTATTCTATTCTATTCTATTCTATTCTATTCTATTCTATTCTATTCTATTCTTCTATTCTGGAGTCTCAACATCTTTTGTTTACAATTGCGGTGGTATCTGAACTATAATTTTAAGCAGAATATTTAAGTCAGAAAGAAACAAATATCCGGATATTTGAGACGATATATGACAAAACACCTTCAGTTTGTGGATATACAACGTCGTTTCGATATTCCTTTGATTAGCTGAGGTTGCTTACCTATGAATACCTCGTACGTGTCTCTCGCATGTTTACGGCGGGTGCATTTTGTTCTTATTTCAGAGTCGCCAATCTGTACTTCTTATTTATCGTTCTTCTCAACTGGGTCCCAGCGGTGGAAGCCTTTAGAAAAGAAGTCACCATGATCCCCCTCTGCGTGGTTCTCACCATTATCGCCGTGAAAGATGGCTTGGAGGATTACACAAAGTACAAATTAGACAAAAAGATCAACAATTTCATCACCAGAGCATATTGTAGGTAGGTAACAGTCCTCCCGCGGCCTATACCGAGGCCTCACTTTGACAGATGCCCATCGAAGGCTCTTAAGTCGCACTGTCGTTAAGCGAATCCTGCTTCCCCCTTGACTTTGATTGTCGCAAAAGGGACGCCGCAACAGTCATAAGTACATGCCAGTTTCCAAGCCTCTGAGTTTCCATCACGTGGCCGCGGGGATGGTCGCGACGGTAGTAAGTGTGAAAAAACGGCCCTAAGTGGCTTTTTTTCAGCGATGTTGTCACTTCGATGCCTCTGTCATAAGACGAGGACCATCCTTCTGTATCAACAACAATGGCGTACAATTGTTTTTGCACGACATTATAAAATAAATAAAATAAAAATGGCACACTTATGTTTTCCCATCTACTTAACTCCTGGTTTTCCAGAAGAGAGAGGGACTACGTGGATAAGTATTGGAGCGATGTGGCCGTGGGAGATTTCATCCGACTGGCATGCAACGAAGAGATTCCGGCCGACATGATCCTGATCTATTCTAGCGACGGGGATGGGATCTGCCACATTGAGACTTCGAGCCTGGATGGAGAGACCAATCTGAAACAGAGACAGGTGGTGAAGGGTTTCGCCGAACAGGTACCCATCACATTGAGGATCTTACATCTGTAGTCCTCGATTTACAACTGTTCCGTTGAGTGACCGTTCGAAGTTACGTCATCGCGGTTGTGAAGGAAATTATTATCCGAAACACACACACACACACACACACACACACACAGAGCTCAAGCAGGAGGCCCTAGATCCTTTGAAACAATCAGTCGATCAGAATAGAGCTGGGAGGGACCTTGGAGATCTTCTAGTCCAACCCTGTGCTCAGGCAGGAAACTCTATACAGTTTCAGACAATTGTCCAATCTCTTCTTTAAGTACCTCCAGTTGATGGAGCACCCACAACTTCTGGTGGCAAGATGTTTCCATTCATTGCTTCTTGCACTTTCCTCCAGTACACACACACACACACACACACATCTATCTATCTCTCTCTCTCTCTCTCTCTCTCTCTCTCTCTCTCTCTCATCTCTCATCTATCTCTCATCTCTCTCTCCTGTCTATCTATCTATCTATCTATCTATCTATCTATCTATCTATCTATCTATCTATCTATCATCTCTCTCTATTATCTCTCTCTCTCTCATCTCCCTCTCATCTCTCCCTCTCTCTCTCTCTCCCTCTCCTATCTATCTATCTATCTATATCTATTGATCTCTCTCATCTATCATCTCTCTCTCATCTATCTATCTATCATCCATCCATCCATCCATCCATCCATTTCTATTTCTATTTCTATTTCTATTTCTATTTCTATTTCTATTTCTATTTCTCTTTCTATTTCTATTTCATTTCTATTTCTATTTCTATTTCTATCATCTATCTTATCTATCTATCTATCTATCTATCTATCTATCTATCTATCTATCTATCTTCTATCTATCTATCATCTACCTATCATCTATCTATCATCTATATTTACCTGTCTCTCTCTCTCTCTCTCTCTCTCTCTCTATCTATCATCTATATTTACCTCTCTCTCTCTCTCTCTCTCATCTATCTCTATCTATCAATCTATCTATCTATCTATCTATCTATCTATCTATCTATCTATCTATCTATCT
>WNWU01015996.1:0-25481 GCA_012654045.1 Ptyas mucosa | reverse complement strand
AAAAAAGAAATATATATATATATATATATATATATATATATATATATATATATATATATATATCTGCATATATTATATTACATGGAGAAACAACATAGTCTAATTCAGATGTATACATGTACATGACGAGAAAAACAAATCTTGCGAGTTTACCAGACAAATGGCATAGGGAGCAAAGCTGTTACAGAATCTGGTAGTCCTGCTAGAAATACTTCAGAACCTCCTCCCAGAGGGGAGCAACAGAAACAGACAGTGAAGTGGGTGTGTGGGGTTTCTAGCAATGCTTAGACTCTAAGCACATAACGCTTATAAGCAGTATCCTGAATAATAGGAAGCGACCTTCCTATAATCTTCTCGGCTGTCCTTAGCACTCTCTGAATGGACTTTCTCTCTGAGGCACTACAGCCACCAAACCAAACAGTGATGTAGTTTGTTAAAATGAGCTCCCAGAATCACTGTGGGAAGAGTTGATGTAATGTCAGGATGATTTAATGGAGCTTCTTGTGGCCTGTCACCACGACTTTTCTTATATACAAGGAACATTTGCTGGAGAATTCTGAGAGTTGAAGACCTCACATCTTAAAGTTGCCAAGTTTGAGAAAGTCCAAAGAACATCTCACAAGTGACCCTCTAATTATGACTAATTCTCAACAGATATCCAACAATGCTAAGGGATGATTCTTGGAAAGAAAGGAGCCCAGAGATGCTACAATAATATTCTGGCAGTCCTGCAATAGCTTTGACTATATATACATATTTCAAATATTTTCAATTACCCAGATGACTGGTCTTTCAGGTGGGCTGAAGAACACTTTTATGCATCCCTAGCTAAAATTACTGTTGATAAGAGAGTCATCAACTGTGAATTTAAGATGAACCAAAATCAAGTCTGGGAATAAAGGGATGTCACACTTTGATATCAAAAAGAAATACTTGTATCTTTAGAAAAGAACAAACAAAACTTTGTAGAAAAGAAAATTCTGGGTTCACCTGCAACATAGTCTTTTTATCTTTAGCTCTAACAGGAGACAAAGGAATAACCAACTAAGCCTTCCTGAGTTAGGAAGGAAAATTATTTCCTACTATTAGGAAGGAACTTTTGTCAAAACAATTCACAAGAAAAAAATAGCAGACCCTGTACTTATGGGAAAATGCTAAGGAAAAAATTAAATAAAATATTACAAAGAATCTCTTTTTGTTGTTGTTTCTGTCTTCTTTCTAATCCTTAACTTTTATCATCTGCATTAAATTGACTGTTTTATAGAAAAACATTTATAGGGATTGCTGCAGATTTAATGAGATTCTTTATTGTTTCTTTGTATTATAATTGCTGTCAGCTAAAATGTTTCAATAAAGAAAACAATAATGTAAAATTAAGTAAAGATGTCAGCATTAATAATAATGCATACCTTTAAGAGGAAATAGGACCATAATGGGCAACGTCATCTGGCACTGAAGATTTCTGAGAGTGAAAAGTAGTTAAGCTCTTAATTTAATCATGGATATTTTAGCTTTATAGCTAGTGCAAAGGACACGGTGATCTATTACAAAGCTTGTTAGATCCAAAATTAAGTATTCTAGGAGGCATTTTCTTAAAAGCAGCCCCGGAGAAGTGGACAAGCTATCACATCCACACTCAAAGGTCAGCTTAGTAAAGGGTCATTGGTTATACTAGCACACTTGCTTCTCTGTAAAAATCTAGTAATTTTGTGCTTGTGCGTATACGTTTTCCAATTTTTCTCTTTAGTCTACTCTAGGCTTATACAATAAGATACTTTAGCATCTTACAATCATGCACATAGTTCTTGATTTACAACTACAACTGGGACCAGAATTCCTGTTGCTAAGCAAGGTGGTTGTTAAGTGAATTTGGCCCCTTTTTACAACCTATTTTGTCACCGTCATCAAGCGAATGAATAGACATGTTAAGCGAAACATGAGGTCGTTAAGCAAATCTGGCCTACACTCTTGGCTTTGTTTATCAGAAAGTGGCTGGAAGGAGGAGGAGGAGGAGGAGGAGGAGGAGGAGGAGGAGGAGGAGGAGGAGATGATGATGATTGGGTGTGTGTGTTAAATTGCGTACCATTAAAAAATATCTTACTTACAATCTGTTTGGCAAATCAGCAAGTCCTGCATTTGCTTTTGCTGTAAAAATGATCCAAATGTTTGTTGATATACAAACTTGGACATGTATTCTCTGACACAAGTGATTTAATCCCAAATGCAGGATTATTATATTATTATATCATAAATTCCTTTGTTTCTCATTTTTATTGCTTGTCATTTTCAAGATCCTTGTGACAACTCATAATGGAATAATCTACCACTGGCCAATTTCAATGAAAGACCGAGAAATTAAGACACACCGCCCAAAAGTAAAATGTATGAGAAGTTGCTGAATTTGAAATTCATGAAGCATGACTATTGTCTTTAAGTGAATGAATCTGAAAGTCAGACTCTTAAAATTGACACCTGATTGCTAATCCGGGGATAAAGCCTTTGAACATCGTGGGAAAGAAGAGAGCTTTATACTTTTTGACTCTGACCTCAGCAAAATGAACAGTTAAGCTGGTGCTCTAGAATAAAATTGCTTCCATCTCATTCTTTAATATGTAGTCAGAGTCCTTTCTGGCAGTCCAATCCTATGCAATGTTTTTTGCCCCATGGTTTTCCAGAAACAGTAGGATTTCCTGTTAGGTAAATGTGCAGTTAATTGCTTTGCCTATTTGTATAACAAATATGTTGAAGGAGAAGTAGAGGCTGTCACCTCAGTCTAGTAGTTCAGCAAATGATCAGAAAAGGGTGTGTATATCCGGAAGACTGTGTAGAGATCTTGTGGTCCACTAGCAGCCTGCGGAGCTGGTAGTGGAATCGGACAGCAATGAGGCTGAGGAAGAACATGGGCCAGTCCTGGAGGCTGTGGAAGGCCCGGATGAGGGCTCTGCCCTCGGAGGCAGAGATGGGGCCAGGGCCATCGGGGAGCGATGCACAGACTTCGGAGCCTCCAGAGGCTGACAGTAGAGAGACAGAGGAACAGGAGGAGCCTGTTCCTAGTGCACGTATGAGAAGAGCTGCCAGAAGGCAGGAGCAGCTAAAGCAGAGAGGACAACTTGGGAATAGGGCCATGAGATGATTGGCCCCTCCCATAAGACTTAAAAGACCAGCAACAGCTCTTGGCCTCTTTCATGGAAAACAACCGTTGAGAGATTTGCTTCGTGTTTCGATGTATTTCTTTCTTGTCAGTGTCTTCTGTTCCTGAACTGTTGCCAAGAAAAGCCTTTGGCAGTTTGCCTAATTATCCCAAGGTCAGAAACAAACTGAAGGTGTTTTGAGAACTTTGCTTTCATTTAATTTGGAATAAGATGAGAATGAGTTAATTCTCAGCTGTTTTAATAAAATCTGTTTGTTTTTTGGAGCTGTTTTGCATTTATTATTAACTACATGGGCCTGGGTCACAACAGATCTCCACCTCAGCAGAGTCTCTAATCAGGTAGAAAACTTGCCCAAAGTTTATGTCCAGCTGAGCAGTCTTCATGTTAAAAGAAAAAAGAAAAAAGTTCTTTGCAGAAATATTTTAAAACATTTATTGAAATAAACCAGAAATTGGCTTTATATAATAAATAAAGAGCCATTAGATTGCAGTACTGTAGGGCTAACTCACTGCTCACTCTAGGAATTCAGTCCTGACCGGCTCAAGGTTGACTCAGCCTTCCATCCTTCCGAGGTGTGTAAAATGAGGACCCAGATTATTGCAGGCAATATGCTGACTCTGTAAACCACTTAGAGAGGACTGTAAAGCACCGTGAAGTGGTATATAAGTCTAAGTGCTATTGCTATTTTGTCCATCTCACAACTCACAAAGGCCTTTGGCAGGAAATACAAGGTTCACCTACAAAGCAAGAGAACACTTTATTCAGAAATCCTTCCTTTATTAAACTTGAGATGATCTTTAGACATCTCCACAAATTATCCTTTTCTAATAAAAGGTGGACTCGTGTTCCATAAAAGAAACTCTTGCAGTTATGAACTTTTACTACCCTTAGGAGAAGCACATCAAACAGAAATGCATCTAGGCAGGTTTTTTGGGGGGTGGGGGTGGGGAGGGAATGTAGCTTCTCTCCTCCTTTTTCCTCATTCAGAATATTCAGCAAATGTTGGTGGTTTAGGATAAATAAGCAACTTTATTCAAAACCTAAGAATTTTCCAAATATCACATGTGAGGTTCCAAGCAAAGCTGCTTTTTTGTAAGCTGAATGACGTGAGATTAAATAATTCAAATTTTTTTTCAGATGTTTGGACTGTTAGAACTCTTAATAATCCAATAACTGTGGGAAAAACTTTTGATTGTTTATTCCATAACTTCTCTATTTCAATTGTAAGGTCCTGATATTTTATAGTCTTTTCCAATTCCTTTTTGAGTTACTTTACTGTTATTTCATATTGACATATCTATTAAAGGTCAAATTAAAGGTTTCCCTTTTCCAGACATATCCAAATCTAGGGGGCGGTGCTCATCTCCATTTCCTAGCCAAGGAAGCCAGCAATGTTTGAAGATGCTTCTATTCTATGGTCCTGTTGCCAGCATGGTCCTGGTAGCTGAGCCACATGAAACACTGTTACTTTCCCACCAAAGTGGTACCTATTTATCTACTCGCATTTGCATACTTTCAAACTGCTAGGTTAGCAGGAGCTGAGGCAAGTAACAGAGCTTACCCCATTGTGTGACGCTCAGGTCATGAACCTGGGCTGCCAGCTTTCAAGCGGACTCAGCATCTTTAACCACTTAGCCATTGCACCCCCTGAGAATATCTATTAGTAAAATCCAATTGGATAATTTTGCTGTAACTCTTTATTAGAAGATGAACAACTTTGCTGGACAGAGCAAAACCCAAGAAGAAGAACAGAATATGGGAACTGCCATCCTGCCCTATATAAAAGGGACCACCGATAAAATTAGTAAGATATTACAGAAACAAAAAATAAAAACAGTGTTCCGTACAGATAGAAAAATATCGATGATGGTGAGAAACCCTAAGGATAAAATTGAGTTGGAAAACCAGGGGATATATGAAGTGCATGTGCCTTCTGTCATCTTATATTGGACAGACAAATAGACGAATAAGTGTGCGTTTAGATTAGAAGAACATAAAAATGCAGTGAGGAAAGAAGAGCAAACTTCTTCTTTGGTACAACACATGAAGGCCACGGGACACAATATTGATTTTAATAAAACCAGAACAGTGGCGAAGGAGGAACATCTCAACAAAAGAATAATTAGGGAGGCTATCGAAATTGAAAAGAGGCCGCAGAATATGAACAGACGAGACGACACTTCTAGAGTATCAAGTATTTGGGGACCTGCACTGAGAGAAACTTGAGTGTTAACATCAGAAGAGAGGCAGAGATTCCAACAAGCAACCAGTGGAGGCCTGCCAGAATTCTTCCCTCTTTGCAGAGGGTGGCTAGCAATAGGGAGAGAGAGAGGATTGAGCCAGAAGACAGGCTGAGATCTCAACCAACAATCAGGAGTGCTGGGATGCCTACCAGAATCCTTCCCCCTCTACAGCTGGCAGATAATAATAGAGAACCTGAGAAAGCTGGGCCTGTAACACGTAGCCAAACAGCCATGATAAGGAAGCAGGAAGAGAAACTGCTGTCCTCCAATCAGGACACAGAGTTAGCATACATCAGCAGCAGGAATCTTAGAAAGGCGACAACTCCGATCTCGCAACACACCCATAGCTTCTAAACTAAACAAGAGCCTGAAGATGACAGGGTTGTGAGCCTGTCGAAACATTGCTAGAAAGAAAAACTTTTAAGGTACTGATAGGATTTTAGCTAAGGTTTTAAAGGACCTTGCAGAGTGCTCTGTAAGGATTTTTAGAAGATTTTAAGCTAGGATTTTAACCAGAATTTTAAACATTTTAACTAACTTATTTACTATGACGTGGGAAAACACCCGAGATTTTAATTTTTTGCATATACACACCTGCGAAAACTTGAGAAGATATATATATATATATATAGATATAGATATAGATATAGATATATATATATATGTGTGTGTGTGTGTGTGTGTGTGTGTGTGTATGTGTGTGTGTGTGTGTGTGTGTGTGTGTGTGTGTGTATATCCCTAATTCTTCATTTCTTTTTGCATTCTAATTCAGCTTGTGCCTAGTCAATAATACCTGCTTTATAGTATATTACATGGACTGCCCAAGGGGTATATTAGTAACTTTGATTGTATTACATTAATGCCATTCAATTTCAAATTTAAAACTTTTCTAACTTGTTTTACATGCTTGCTTTTTCTTTTGATTTCTCATTGTCGAAAAGTTAGCTTGTAATGAGCCAATACTTTGTTTCTCCTTGCTGCAATATTTCATGGAAATTATCATATAAATGTAAAGTTTATAGATGTTTGACCAAACTCCGTGGTTCTGAATTTCTTGATTTTCTTCCAGTCATTTTGCAGTTCTTTGTCCTGGTTACCTAACAGAAGAAAACTGAACCCAGATGTCACCTAATGCTCTGGAGTTAAAGCATCATACATAGTCCTTGTTGCTCCAGGGAATGGCCAATTCAGAGAAATTTGTTTTCACCATTCAGAATGGTAATGGGGATACTCTTTGTTCTGCTCCTTTGGCTAAGACTTGTCTGAGAAACCATATCAGTATCTACAGTACCATCAGCATACCTCTTAGCATGACTGAGAGCAATAAACCCCACCATCACAGCAAGGAGGCATCCCATGGTGGATTGGTTGTTGCTGTTATTTTTGTTACTTTGAACATTAAAAAAAATATATCAACATTTCAGATCCCCCCCCCAAACAGCTGGTAAGCAGCTTGTATTTTTCATTATACAGTATACTGTAGACATGATGCATTTACAGTATGGTACTCCAATCGGTACCATAGATGCCTCATTTTGTATCAATTAAAACCTCTAGACACCAAAGGCTCTCTATGTCAAACAAGCCATCTGGGGCTCTTATGTCAAAATAGATCTAAGACAATAGTTGAATTGTTCTGTCAAACAGATCTTGGGCCTGGGAATGATCAGTCTACAGTTCCTGTATCCTTCCAGTATTCAGCTTGACTTCATTAGCCTTTCTCAAGCCTGCAACTGCTTGGTACATGATTTTCACTTTCTGTGATCAAAGAGTTCATCATGAAGTGCAATCTCAGCACCTGTGTGTGGATTTTTAAAAAGGGAAATAAGATGA
The DNA here is from genome assembly GCA_012654045.1 of Ptyas mucosa. Classification (NCBI taxonomy): domain Eukaryota; kingdom Metazoa; phylum Chordata; class Lepidosauria; order Squamata; family Colubridae; genus Ptyas; species Ptyas mucosa. Next base: position 18,253 of record WNWU01015996.1, on the reverse strand, counting down.
AGCTGGAGCCCAATGGAAGCTGAAAACACATCTGCTGGGGCTTTCACATCAATCCCTCAATAGGACAAAAGGTGACTTTGGGTCACTCACACTGTCTCAACCTTTCTACTTCACGAACCTGTTGAAATTATAAACAGGAGAAGGGAATGACTGCCCTGAGCTCATGAATGAAAGATGGAATATAAATCTAAATAACAACATTTCCTCCTGTTTCTGAACGTAAAAAATCTACTCATGTGATATCAAGTTTCTTATTCAACCCACAGAATAAGTCTAAAAATAAATTATGATTAACCGTATTAAAGAATGATTTGATCAGAAGAGGATTAATATTGTTCTTTCCTGATCCCATCTGTGTCAAAATAATGCAAAATATGTTTTGTATCAACCCTATTATTTTGTCAATTTATTTTGTAAAATTTCTTTCCTTATTTTAATTACATTTGTCAATTTGTGATATTTACATAGTAATGTGGCAAAACTATATAAAATAAATACATTATTTTCTGTCCAAAATGGCATAAAAGTAGGCATGGCAAAAGCCTTTTATAGTGATAGGATAAATTAACTGAAGGTTAATCTGAGCTGCTAAATTCCAGACAGCCACTAGTTGGCAGTGATGAGATATTTAAAAAACCAACTTTTTTCTCCAATCTCATAGGATAGTTGTCCTGAGTTCTGCAGTCCATATCTCTTATATTAGTTTATGGTATTATATCATGCAGAGTCCTATGTATTCTCTAAATTCCATTAATTTCAGGGAAACTCTGCTGTATATTTTGCATTGTTCTATTTCCTTTGAAGAGATATATGAATAATCACAAAAAAGAGAAGGAAAATATCTAAAAGGGCAAAAAGAAATTTCTTGTGATTTGTAAGCTGTATAAAATTGAGTAACAATTTCGAAATAACCTTGAGTTAGTGGTAAACTTAGTTGAATAGCTGAGGAACTGGGGATCATCATATATCCTGAATAGATACTAGAAGGAAAAGAGAAGGATATTCAGATGAAAAATCCACATTTGAAGATTCTTCCATAGTGTGAAATGTATAGTAATGACTCTGTTAATCTTTAGAGAGAATGCAAAATCAGTACAGATATGTGAATAAGGGCATTTCTACAACATAGCTCCAAAAAGCACTATGTTGTATAGGTAACTTTCCAAACTTTTTGGACCACCCATAAGGAGACACTATGCATCTGACTTGGTTGACAAAGTGGGCTTCTTATGCATCCATTAGGGGTGGAGTGGTGGCTCAGTGGTTCAACTTGCTGAGCTTGTCGGTTGGAAAGACAGCAGCCCAGGTTCAAGACCCAAATGCTACTCGACGGGGTGAGCTCCCATCCTCACCCCAGTTCCTGCCATCCTAGCATTTGAAAGCATGCAAATGCAAGTAGATAAATAGGTATCACTTTGGTGGTAAGGTAACAGCATTCCATGATGTTGTGCTCGCCACATGACCACAGAAAAATCTTTGGACAGTCCTGGCTCAATAGCCTTGAAATAGAGATGACCCCTATAACTAGTGGAGTAAAATCCACAGGAACTCATTTACTTATCTATCAATTAGAACATTTTAGCTTTACTTTCCTTTTTATCTAAAATCAGTTTCCTGGTTTCCTTTTGCAAACGTAGCACTAAATAACTGGGTAGGGAGTGGGGAGGATTGCTTTGAAAAAGGGATTTCTCCACTTAGTTTGCAAGGCAGATACCTAATACCTATGCCCAAATGTCTCCAGTGCATGGAATATAAGATTGTGTATCTGATCCCTAAAGGTTCCCAGTATCTGCCCACTTCTGTTAACTATACATTATAGTGAGATTGGTTGAATTACAATTTAAATTAATTTTAGCTGATACTATTGAACTGACTGCATAATGTCCACTGACCCTTTCATGACTATTGCACATGATAACTGTACTTTGAGCAGAATATTGTACTCTGAAACTACAATTGCACTTTCGGCAGCACAAATGGTGGTATGTTTGTTTGAATGTTCAGGGCTCCCACTGTGGTAGGACTTCAGTCTTCATAGGTCTTTCACCTCAGGACACGCTTCTTTCCCATTTGCAGTGCTGCACAAAGAATATGAAAGGGATGTTGGAAAAAAACTAATTCCAAAGGGTTATTGTGTTAAATTTCCTGAAAAATAGATGTAAATGAAAGCTTGCCAAAATTCCAGGGATAGAGTAAATTTTACTTCACTGAAGTAACGAAGAACTTTAAGAGAGTCTTTAAAGCAATGGGTAAAAGTGATGATTTGCTGAAACTTGTCAACTCAATTGCTTTGACAGTGTCACTGTGAGAAATTCAATGACTGTGATTTGAGGAATTTTGCCAGCTCCAAATGAAGCTTAAATAAATCTGATTGAATACGGTCATTTCTACTTCAGAAAGTGGAGCAAAGAGTTAAGTATATTCCTCTTGCATATTGTTTCCCCATTGCAAAATGATTTCCATCTCTTCTCTGCAACGATGACTTGATTTTCCAAAAGACTTAAAATTCTGGCTTAATATATCTACTGCACTTAGCTATGCTGGGTCAGGATATTCTTTTCCAGATTTTGGTTTTCAGATTGCATAACGTCAAATGCTTATTTTTAAAAAATGCAATGAACTTGAGTTGCTGGTTGTTACTTCCTCCCCCAAAATAATTATTGCTGGCTGTAGTGATTTTATCACATGGTGCTTGGTGGTGAAATAGAAACTAGTAAACTAGTAAAGACAGGATAGATCCTTCAGGACATTCAGTTAGAACTTGCAGAGTTACATTTAAAACACATCTGGACTTTGGGCAAAGCCTTCAGCATTTTAATGAGCTGCAGACAAACCCGACATGCAGTGAAAGGCAAATCTGAACCAAGGCATTTATTATGCTTGGAGATCACAGCTGACTTGAGAAGCTGCCAGGAATCAGGGGCATTTATACAAACTGCCTGCAATTTTTTAAGCATTAAATTACAGCTGTAGTGGATTTGTATATATTGTACTGAATTTGTGTGAGACAGAGAGATGGATGTGTTGTCCCGTTGCTCTGTATCCAGCTTGTGCTCTAATCAAGCTTTTGGATATTGGTACAATTAGTACAAAGTGGCTTCTTAAAGGGAAGGACAATAGACATGCAATCATATAACACTGTGGCAATACTATCAAAATATAACCATGCTCAGATAGTTATTTCCAAATAAATTTGTTTATTAACAACGTGGTGAATAAAGATATGATCCATTAGCAAAATGTCATTTGAACTTGGGTCAGGGTCAAAGTCGTAGCTGGTGGCAACAACTAGCTTACTTTGGTTGATTTCCAAAATGCCAAACAAGACTGCATCTGATTAGTAGTTGGATGAGAAACTATTAGAGAATCCTTGGGAAATTAAAAAAAGATTCCAAAAGAAGACAATAATCAATTTTCTTTCACATTGTTGGCAAGAGAGCATTCAGTAGTTGTATTCAGCTATTGGGAGATCCTTACTATATAAAGTCATGAGAACATCATGAAATTCCAAGAAAGCGATCTAAACCTCAAACCCTAGACTAGGGGCTGAAATAACACTTGCATAATATTTGCAACGTTATCTATGACATGTAAAGTAATCACAATAATTTGAAGTGCAGATGGTGCCCTGAAACATAAGACAATCCTCTAAAAATTAGATGGTCACAATAGTTCATCTTTCCTCATCCCTTAAGCTGTGGCCTGATGTAGGTCACTTCACCCTTCTAAATGGCCCACTTACAAGGGCTCAGCTCTTGGTTTGATTCTGAATATAGGTGAATTTCCAGACAATGTCCTCAATGCATTCTGACTGCACAATGTTCATATTATTCACTCTTTGGGTTATTCTGTGAGGAGTGTCCATTACATTTTGTACACACTAGTGAGGGGGAAATCATGACAACTTAAGGACAAACATTATTCAAGATACAAAATAATTGATTGCAGATAATTTATTGCTTTTTAAGTATTTTATTTCATTGTACTACTATAAAACCCATTAATGAAACTTTTTTAAAGTTTATTCTTTAATTTTTTTCCAACCTCCATGGGCATCTATGGGAAAGAGTTGTCAAGTGGCAAAATGTACTTTATGACACCACAAAACCTGCCAGCGATTTACTTGCACCTGATATCTGCACATTTGTCATATTGACATTTGTTGGGAATACTTACATGAACATTATTTGCTACTGTGGTGGTGCAGTGGTTAGAATGCAATATTGCGGGCTACTTCTGCTGACTGCCGGCTGCCAATAGTTCAGCAGTTCAGTTCTCACCTGCTCAAGGTTGACTCAGCCTTCCATCCTTCTGAGGTCAGGTAAAATGAGGACCCAGATTGTTGGGGGCAATGTGGTGACTCTGTAAACCGCTTAGAGAGGGATGTAAAGCACTGTGAAGTGATATATAAGTCTAAATGCTATTGCTGTATCTATGCATCCAAATTGCCCATAGTAATGCTTTCCAAATAAAATAGAACTAAGCCCCATAATTCTCACCTAGTACTAGCATTTTTTACCCATCTGCCAGCAAGTTGAAGAAAGAAAGGTTAAGCCTCTAAGCAGGCTAACTCAGGAAACAAGAACCACTTCAATTTCTGGATAGTTCGTCAGCAGGTAAGGTAAGAGAATTTTGAAAGCCTACCAGAGAAATTCTTCACCTAGTGGAATTAAGAGTCTGTGAGTTTCTTTCTCATGTTCCCCTCTCCACCAGCTCAGAAAAAACCTTTATATAATGCCCCTGCTTCCTCCTGTTATGGTTGTAATCCCTCCTTTGGGTTCCAAAATCTGTAGATATTCCATCACATCACTGGATTGGACTGGGAAAGCAAACAAAACTCCCTAGAAGAAGGAAATGGTAAACCACTCTCTTCCTTTTGGGGAAAAAACACTACCATATGTACTGTATATGCTTCCGTAGACTCCAGAAATCAAGGGAGATTGATGTTAGTTTTTCTACTAGTAAATTTCAATTTCTTTACAGATTAAGAACATAAAGCAAGACTTGATCTAGATAGTTAATTATGTTGTCAAAGCTAGAACCTGTTTAGACTGTAGGATTGTCCAGTAGCATTTCATAGTTGCTGTTTTCTAGAAAGTAGTTCATATGTGATGACACATGGATGTAATATTATGTCACATATAGGTAAATTAAATTTCTCATAGAAATATCCTGTTTCAAAAAAAAGCAGTCTGAAAGCCAGGACTGCATATGGGCTCACAAAATCTTCTCTGCAACCTCAGGACCATCTCCAATCACAGTTCCCAAAACATGTTTTCAACCATTTTATGGAGGAAAACAAAACCTGTAGAATCAACCCTAAATAGAACCAGATTAAAAACAAAGGGAACTCCTCCAAGGACCCAATAAATCCTCAAGCACAACACAGGACTTTCCCATTAGCATCCTTTCCATGCCCACCAAAAATATTGACCTCCAAAATTCACCTCTCCTATCCTTCTACAACCATTTTTTAAGTCCCTTTGAAGCTCCTCTATTGTTTCTGCCAACAAAGAGTCTTCAAATTCATCTGCCAATTCTATTCCATTCCATTGTATTCTAACTGAAGCAGACAAGGAAGACCTAAATGAGTGGTGTCCATGACACAGACAAAAATATCTCTGTGGACCTTCTGATAAACATAAATAGATGAGTGGTAGATTTGGTTTCCACAATCCTGCTTCCCAATGTACATTAGATAAACTTGAACATCTATAAGGGATTCAGTTGCACAGCTGTCCCACGGGTATGATGCATGAAATGGCATTTAAATAATCTCAATGTTCAGAGATTAAGCATCCACCAACAGCCAAAACACTGCACTCTAATGCTGTAATGTATATAGAAACCGAGATTGTCTCAACTTGGTTTAAAGTGTGCTAGAGTTAAACTTTGAGTTTATTTCACTAGACCCCATCCAGGAAGATAAAATGTTCATTTCTACTATGGGAAATTGTTTTATTGTCAAAGTACTTGACTGCTTTAAAATAATATCCATTTATAGTTGAATTCTGAAATCTTTTGGGTCTTGTGTATCCAAGCACACATGGCAATTTTTTGGTTTGCTTCCACAAGATCATTTGTTAAAATTGAGTATGTATACCTGTCCATTCTAGGAAAATACTAATGAAGTTCTTCATATAAATTAAGGCTTCCAAAGACAAACACTAAATTGGGTTTTAAATGATACATTAAGTATTTTTCTCTTGGCTGTCTTCTGCTGTTATTCCTCTGGGCCAGTTCTCATGCTCTTTGGGTAGATGGCCAAGATTCTTTTAGCATGAATGCAAAATATGGTTCAGTACACTATACAAAACAATTTTTGAGAAGGGAATATATGCAGTTCTCTCTTGCCCCCCTCCCCCTTTTACTTCTTCATATATACACAATACACACACAACTTAAATAAAACTTTAGACTTAAAGTGGGAGATAATTAAGGATGACAAAAATGTTGTCATATCCTTTTTGCTTTCTGGAATATATACCAATAGCAATAGCACTTAGATTTATATACCGCTTCACAGTGCTTTTACAGCCCACTCTAAGCAATTTACAGAATCAGCGTATTGCCCCCAACAATCTGGGTCCTCATTTTCCTGACCTTGGAAGGATGGAAGGCTGAGTCAACCTTGAGCCGATGGGACTTGAACTGCCAAACTTCTGGCAATCAGGAGTCAGCAGAAGTAGCCTGCAATACTGCAGAACTGCAATCTAACCATTGCACCACCACGGATATGGATCAAACTGCACATTTTCCTGAATTTCATGATGCAGCCTTCAGCCCCAATCCTGCATATAAATAAGCATATGTCTGAGGGAAACTGCATGCAAAACTAAGCTTGTTAATGGAAAGAAATGCAAAAATTAATATGGGAAAGATAGATGCATAATGGCTGCATTCCTACAATGTTCTTAATGTTCCACTCAGTTACTATCCAGTTAAGGCTCCTTCTTTTGGGATCTTAAAGCAAAGATTCATGCTGACTGGTCAAGGAACACCTCCATGCCTCTTCCTTTCAGCACTGATTGGTATCCCATCAGACTTTGGGCCAGGAGTACACTAGGAAAACTCCATTACATCATGGCCTTTTTGACTTTGGCCAAACTTACAGCAGCAGCTTCAGTGCTGCACATGGGGTTGGGAGGTATGGCATGTTTCCAGGCCTTAGCAATTATTTTGTAATGGGCAGCTTGTGCTCTTGTCGGTTATAACCTCCAGCTTATTTCCTTGGAGAACTGACTATACAGGGTTTGGTCACACTTCATAGTTTTTTCTTGGATACATCATTCCTAAATTGTTGCGTTGAACATGAACTATGGAGGAGGGATCATCTGATATCCTAACCTTCATATTTATACTGCTGCTAAAGTATGCATGTCAAAGGTTAAAGCTAGATATAATTTCCAGGGGTTCTGGAAAGTTTTGTGCCTTTTAGATAATACAGATTTTTATTATTAAATAACCTCTTTTAGCTCTTGCTTGTTGTTCATGTCTCATTCTGCCCCTGTCTTTTGCCTGTCTTTTATCCCAGTTTCCAACTGACTGGCTTTCTTGCATACTAGTGTTTAATGAATAAACATCATTTGTCATCATTAATGAATAAACATATTTCTGTTAGCTGTGTGTTTGCTCTGACCTGGATATGGTGGCTGACTATACAGGGATAGGGATGCAAACTAAACTGGAAATTTATCCATGGTAATTTTCTAATGCATGCTAGGTTTTGGAATTGTATTAGATGCCTCACCAGGGGAGATACTTTAACTTAACAACTGCTCTGGTACAATTTGGGAATAAATTTACCCAGCTTTTGCCCCAATACTGAGGTTCTGAGGTGAATTGGTTCATACAACATTCTAGATCCTTAACCACAACTGGTTAAGTAGTGGGAATCCACTACAGTTACTATGTATATTAAGGGAAAATGCATAGAAAGATGTCTGTGATTTTCCTGGGCATTTTTTAAAAGCACAGAATGATGCTGGCATTTGAGAATCACAAATTGCAAATAGACTGATTTGTATATCTTAAAGGTAAAGGTAAGCAATGAACTATAGAATCAGTGGTGGGTTGCTCCCGATTCTGTCCAGTTCCTGCAAACAGGTAGTAAAAGCAGTGGGAGGCTCTGCCCACCCACCCAGATGTCATAATTGATGATCTGCGCAGAATCCACCCCTGGTTAGAATGCAGTATTGTAAGTTAGTTCTGCTGATTGCCAGCTGCCAGCAGTTTGGCAGTTTGAGTCTCATTGGCTCAAGGTTGACTCAGACTTCCATCCTTCCGAGGCAGGTAAAATGAGGACCCAGATTGTTGTGGGTAATATGCTGACTCGGTAAACTGCTTAGTGAGGGCTGTAAAGCACTGTGAAGCGGTATATAAATCTACTGTAAGTGCTATTGCTGTTGGTGAAGTTTCTCCTGTCCAGTCAGGTCTCACTCTAGAGGGTGGTACTCATCTCTGTTTCTTAGCTGAGGGAGCCAATGTTGTCCGAAGACATTTCCGTGGTCATGTAGCCATCTTGACTATATGCACAGTAACATATGCATATGTTACTACTTTGCTACTTAGCAACTCAGCGTTCATCTGCAACACTGCCAGGAAAGCCTCATGGAACGGCAGCAAGACTAGTATGAAGTGTATCATTATCACGATAAGAGTTTTTGTCCCTTTAAGAAGTCGATTATAAAGCAATGTGACAATCTTTTCTTATTGCAAAGAAGTTTAGCACATGATTTGTTCAGCCCCCTTGGCTGCCTCTTGCAAACCATCAAACAAAGCAGCGTATTCAACATCTAAATCTGAATATATAACACCTGAAGTCAGTACATGTATATGCATGCTGGTCCTAATATTACAATAGTACAATTATAATTTTCCTAGGGAAAATTATTCAGTCAGTCAGTTTCTTTCATTAAAAATAAATCAGAGCACAGAAAAACCACAGATATACGTACATTTTCTCTATCTCCAAACTCACACAGTATTATAATTTGGGTTTTTAAAAGCTTAATCACTACTACTTACCTCTATTAAAGATAGCACAGGAATTATTTGGCTTTGATTTTTGATGAGTTTTCCAGTTAACAATATCTAATAATATGAACATTGGAAAGAGGTTGAATACCAGATGGATGCTTTTCAGAATTTCAAAATGCATTTCACAATTCAAAAAGTGTATACAAAATCTATAAATTAAAAATGTGTAGATAAAAATTATATCTTGGGGAAAGTATAGACAAAATACCTTAACTCTTGTCAATTTTTTTATATAATTTTGTGCATGTTTTAGGAAAATAAAGGGATAATTCCTTACAAAAGTTGTTATAATGGGAAAATATGTACAATATGTTCAAAAGGCATTTTGTCTACATTCATGCCGACTTTTTGAAATGTAATCTTAATGTAAAAATGGGACTGAAACCAATTTGTGGTGAGGAATATGAGCAACTATATAAAAGCTAAAATCAACATATTTGCTTGCACCTATCAGATTTCTAAGGCTCAGCTTGTTTTGTTTTATTGTAAATTTTATAATGTTCTACAAGGAAGACTTTGAATGGAGCCTTCAACTATATTACCATGTGAGAAAGGAATAAGCCAAATTAGTTCAAAATAAAACATATTTTTCAACAGAGTCCAGTTAGATCAGAGAAGAATACAAACTCCAGAAAAACAAAACAATACAAAACAAAACAGAATAGTTATTTCCTTTAATAGGATACATATCTCTTCCTTTCTCACTGTTGATCTATTTTTTTTAATGAAGGCAGCCAGTGAAACAGAAATAGAAAAAAAGTATTTTTGAGATGACAAAATCATCTGGCATCTGCATGTCTGCTTCTATTTATTATTATTATTTCGAGTTAATCCCATTTTCCTGGTTTTTCATTACAGAGTTGCTTATTTTCCAGATGTTAATGTATTTATCTTTATTATCTTAGTCAACTTTTGACATACTTATTCTGCAGTTCTGAAAAGAGGCAGAGAATACATTTAAAACCACTAAAAACAATACACGTTTCTTCTACTCATTCTTACATCAAATTTGAAAATAGACCAAAAGGAAAGGATTTCAGGAATGTCCAGTTTTCACAGATTTTTTTTTTTACCATGCTCTTGAAAACTGTGAAGGAATATTTTCCAGGCTCATGTAAGACATGATAATGCACTACAAAGCACAGAATATCACTATCAAAATATCATTGGCAGGACTTTTGTAATGAGGCAATACAATTCATTTTTTAAGCCCCATTTGTGGAAGAGCCTATCAAAAATAAGCTTCAATATTTGAAATGGTTTTATTATACAGCTTTTATTGATTGATCTGTGACAGGTTTATTTGATCGTTTGAAACACTGAACCAAATTTTGGATGGCCACCCTCCACTTAAAATATAATCCAAGTGATAATTTCAGCATTTGGGGGCTTTTTTTTAACCACATTCCCATGCATTGGGCCATTGATTTCAATAGAGAAATATATATATATTGATGTAGGCTCATCGAGAAGAATGTGTATGCTTCCTGGAAGCTCAAATAAACATTTTTGTGCCCCCTGGAGGTTTTTCAGAATCCTTTAAAATGTCCTGGCTGCCATATGTCAGTAAAAGTGATCAGCCAGTAAAAGAGATCATCTGTCAACACTGTTAAACACAAGTGAAATACACAAGTGAAAATTTCTTAGCACAGAAATTTTCTTTCAGGTTCTTCTAAGCTTTAGATCTATTTTTACCTCTTCATTGGCTTTAATTTACACTTCCCTAATCTGAGCAAAAAGACTTGAAGGAGGAATTGCCACACACATGACTGAGAATTAGTGCTCAAAAATTCTGCTCTTTTTTTTTTCAACTTTGGTAAACACTTCTGTCAACAGAAAGGGGAATTTCAGTGACATTCAGTGACATTTTCAAGGGTGATGGGTGGAGTGCTTGCATTTACTTAGTTCTGAGATGGCCAATCTCCTAGTGTTCAAACTTCTCTCCTGATTCCTTGACGCCCCCAATTTGAATAAATCCCAATGGGGAGGCATCATGAGAACTTCCCCCATGGAACTTTCTCAGATTTGGAAGTGTGGGCATCCAGAATGGTTACAGAGTGGTGGATAAAAGAAAAGTGACAGAAACGAACCACATGCAACATCAGTTGAAAGGGGTGACTGTGTAAACAGCTGCTTTGGGTCCCTAAGAGCATGAACGGAAATGAGTAATGAAAGATACAGGATGCAGAAATGAAAGGTCTCCAGCTGACTACCTCCATCACTCTGCCTCTAAAGAGCGTAACACGTTCATCACACTCAATGTTTTTCTCAGATAGTCAGGTCTCATCATAAGCTAACATAATGGGTCAGCTTACCTTAGCCAGTAGACAGATATATTTGGGTCCCCCAGATCTGGAGGTACTCCACTGTTGATTTTCAATGGGTTTGACCACCCCATCCCATCTGAGACCCATGTATGGGAGGCCAAGAAGACGACCAGCCTATAGGTTTGCAAGCTGACTGATTTACCTATTAACTAGTAAAGCTACACATTAGGCAGATAACAGGTAGGTTGGGCTAAGGGGATTTAATCAATCAATCAATCAATCAGAATAGAGCTGGAAGGGACCTTGGAGGTTTTTTAGTCCAGTTCCCTGATCAAGCAGGAGACTCTATACCATTTCAGACAAGTGACTGTCCAATCTCTTCTTAAAAACCTCCAGTGATGAAACATCTACAATTTCTGAAGGCAAGCTGTTCCACTGGTTAATTGTCCTCACTGTTAGGAAGTTTCTCCTTAGTTCCAGATTGCTTCTCTCTTTGATTAGTTTCCATCCAGGGGTGAAATTCAGCAGGTTCTGACAGGTTCTGGAGAACCAGTAGTGGAAATTTTGAGTAGTTCAGAGAACCGGCAAATGTCACCCCTGGCATTTTGCAATATCCTTCCCCCAGGAGTAGGGAGGGAATGGGGATTTTGCAGTATCCTTCCCCTGCCACCAAGCCACACCCACCAAGCCACACCATGCCTACCAAGCCACGCCCACAGAACTGAATTGAATTCCACCACTGTTTCCATCCATTGTTTCTTGTCCTGCCCTCTGGTGCTTTGGTAAATAAATTGACCCCTTTCTCTTTGTGGCAGCTTCTCAAATACTGGAATATTGCTATCATGCCCCACCCTAGTCAGGGGACATTTAGGGGGTCAAAACAATCCATACAATGTCACTCGCCTGTGTTGGTCAACAATAGACCAGGCCAAGGGAGTAATTCTCCTGAGCAGTATTTTATTCCATGGTAACCTTGTATCTAATATGTTTTCTTTACATAGATCTTTAAATTCAGGCTTTTTGCTTATTCCATTTTGAATACATCATTTTAACATCTTATTTTGCAAGAATCTATCTGCCATTTTAATCTAAAACTGTCAGGGAAGATTACTTTACAAGAGAAAATAACTTTTAAGTTTTTTTTTTTATCCATACAATGTTATATAAAATTCACCCCGTGTGACCATTTTTCTTCATACTTTTGAATATTATGAAGGTCCTTATCCAGACCTTCCTGGTTGACTTATAAAGATCAAGGAGAACCAGCAAAGCAGGATATGAGCATAAGAAAACACACACAGTCTGTTGCTGCCACTAACCAGATTTACACGAGAGGAGCAACGTAACACATTTTTTCCAAAACCTCAATGATGTATTACTATAAACCTCAAAGCAGAAAAACGTTACTAAGAAATGTTTAGTAGAAGATGGTCCATTGTGGGCCAGCACTGAACAGACCCTGCTACATAAGCAAACTGCATGGCCTGTTTCTCTTGGGTCTTTTAGTTTGCCTCTTAAGGACCCAAAGAATCATTCCTCTTCTGACAAATTAGGAAATATATTTTGCAATATATGATTTCCCCATGAAGAGGATATGCCAGTGATGGCTAACCTTTTTGCCATCGCGTGCCAAAAGCAGGGGGAGCGTGGGGGGGTCGCAGGTGCGTGTGCCCACATCCATAATTCAATGCGCCCTGCCCTCCCGCGCATGCGCACATGACCCCCCCCACACTTCCCCCCGCTTTTGGCACAGTGGGCCTGGTAGGCCCATTTTTCCCCCCTCCCCAGGCTCCAGAGGCTTTCTAGGAGCCTGGGGAGAGCAAAAACAGCCTTCCCCATCCCCCCAGAGGCCTTCCGGAGGCCAGAAACATTCAGTTTCCTGACTTCCGGTGGGACCGGAAGGCTTGAAAATCAGTTGGCCGGTGCGCAGGTGCGCGCTGGAGCTGAGCTAGGGCAACACTCGCGTGCCCACCAATATGGCTCCGCGTGCCACCTGTGGCACCCGTGCCATAGGTTCGCCATCATGGGGATATGCAAAGGAAATAGCTCAGAAGATAAAATTGTGGGTTTTGGGGCACAATATTTCATATATCACAGCAAATATAATCATCTACAGATTGGTTTTCCAGTGGGCCTAAACATTTCAAATATTGCAGATTAGCAGATGTATAAAAATGAGGGAGAATCTCTTTTTTCCTGCTTTCTTTTTTGCTCTTTTTAATTTTATTTTTTAGCATTTTAAAATTCCTAAATTTATTTTTTCATTATTTACAGGTAGAAAAGCACACACATCCATATTCACACACTTACGATATATACCCATGATGGCGAACCTATGGCACACATGCCACAGGTGGCATGCGTAGCCATATCAGTGGGCACGCCAGCTGAGCTCTGGCACGCATGTGCGCGCCAGCCAGCTGATTTTTGGGCCTTCTGGGCCCACCAGAAGTAGGGAAACAGGCTGTTTCCTGCCTCCAGAGGGGCTGGGGGTGGGTGGGGAAGGCCCATTTTTCTTTCTTACCTGGCTCCAGATCCTCTCTATGCATCTGCGGAGGGCAAAACCAGCTTTTCCCACTCCCTTGGAAGCCCTCCAAAGGTCTGAAATGGCCCATTTCCCAACTCCTGATGGGACAACTCCCAACTCTAGGAGTCTCTGGAGGCTGGGGAGAGCAAAAAATGTCACTTCCTGTCCCATCCGGAGTTGGGAAATGGGCCGTTTCAGGCCTTTGGAAGGCCTCCAAGGGAGTGGGAAAAGCTGTTTTCGCCCTTCCCAGATAAATAGAGAGGATCTGGAACCAGGTAAGAAAGAAAAACGGGTCTACCAGGCCATCACATGCCAGGAGCAGGGGGGGGCAAGGGGGGTTGCGCACGCATGTGCAGGGCAGGGCGCATAGAATTATTGGTGTGGGCATGCACACACATGACCCTCCCCCGCCCCCACCCCACCCTCCTGGCACGCAATGGCAAAAAGGTTAGCCATCACTGGTATATACCATGCAATGGTGGAGATTTTAATAACAAGCAATATACCTTAAAATGCAAACTGTAACAGGTAATCCTCAATTAACAGTAATTAGGATCAAAATTTCTGTTGTTAAGCAATGCAGTTGCAAAGTACGACATCCTGTAACTGCTGCGCTGTTTAGCAATGGAAATTCTAGCACTTCCAGTTGCCATCATTAAGCAAATTACCATTAAGCAAATTGTTTCATTTTCTCCTTTTACTAGATATTTATTATATTTGATATTGAAGAAAAGTCAGTTAATTATAATGCTTGTAACAGTAACATTCAAAACTATAATTAATATCAATAGAAATCAACTTTTGTATTCTCATTAATTTACATGTAAGACTTACATCATAGAATATTGAGAATATACATGGATCCTATAAATATTGTATCAAACTACCATACGGTACTAAAACTGGGAGGATGGAGCAAAAAATGGTCTATATGACTAGATTTAATACTATGTAAAAGAACTAAGCTAGCTCTATTGTCAGAGTTCCAAGTAACACCCCCAATGAAAGAAGACTCCAAGGCTAGAAGTTCCTCAAAGTTCCATTTTATTAGAGATGTCATATTGGCACATCTGGGAAAACCTGAATCTGAAAGTTTGCAGGTTTTCCCCACCCAAAAGAAAGTCCAAGTCCCTTCCCCCTGCACCCACATGTCCATCACATGGTCCAATCAATGCACCGTCCCAACTGGAGATACCTCCCAGTCACACCACTCCAGGTGCAGGCTGAATGTCCTTGACTCTCAGAGAAAAGAATGTTATTATGGCTAGATATCCCTGGAACTCCATGCAATCCCCCCTCCCAATTTCCCACAGCACTAAGTTTGGCAGCCCTGAAGATCCAAAGAAAAAGATGGCTTCCAGAGTTGAGATCTATATCAGTGGTGGATTGCTCCCGGTTTGCCCTGGTCAAGGCAAACCGATAGTAGTGGCGGTGCGAGGCTCTGCCCACCAGTCCAGATGTCATCAAAAATGCTGTGTGCTTGTGAAGTGAGCACACATCCATGTGCTACCGATAGCTCACTGATAGCACCAGGATTTGAATCCCACTACTGATCTATATTAACATTTTATGAATATACTTTTAGTTTCTACAAATATCACTCACTTATTCATTCTATATTTTTTCTGATTTTTCTGATTTTATTAGCACTATACTTCAGTGGTTCTTTATTGCATATGGTTATTATGTTTTTTTAAAAAAGCCCTTCTGACCCTTATGGGTAGTCTCTGTCTTCCTCAGTCTCAGTCCCTCTACTAGAAGTTTGGGAATTAAGGGTCCTGCACAGGATCTTAGTTGTTCCTTGCACTGCATTTTTTTCTGGACAGAAAGTTCTGATGTCATTCCTGGGGTCTATTGGAGCCACTCTCCCAGCTTAGTGATCAGACCTCCAAATGCTACTACTACATTACTGGGACCAAACTGTTTACTTTCCACTTTTTATTTCATTTTTTTTCTAGTTTCTTGATATTTCCATTATGCACCATATCCGTAGAACAAATCAATATCAATACAGGTAGTTCTTGACTTATGCCACACTTGGGACAAGAATTTCCATCGCGATGGTCAGAAAATGTGATATCATTTGATTGCACCCTTAGCAACAGCAATTCCAGCAGTCCAGGGTGCCATCCTAACTCCACATGCATGGGTTCTTAAGCAGGAAGCAGAGGGAATCCCAGTAAGAAGTATGGGAGGGAGCTACAGCAGGTATGAGGGCCAGTACAGGCTACACAGGACTTGGGAGGTGCTGTTGCCGTGTAGTGTGAGCTCAGGAAGGCCAAGAATATAATATGCTGTGGTTCAGGAGTTTTTTGGCACACTTCATCCCTGGAAATGCAAGCTTCCCCAACCAATATGGTGACCGATTCTATCCACAGCCAATTCTCAATGCTATTGAAGATGTGATAGGTTGCTTCCATTCCAATAACTTGAAATGTGCTCAGTATTGATAGCTTTGGAGATGTTTCTAATCAAAGTAGAATTGCTCTTGAAAATTTTGAAGGAAAGTACTTCAATCACTGATAAAACACATAATGAGAAAGCCTTAGAAATAAGGAAAGAGGAAGTTAAACTAACCTAGAGTGTCTTTCATTTTATTCATATGCTGTTCTTTGTTCAACTGGGCAACTTTTTAAGAGTCGCTCTATTTAGATTCAATCTGAAGTCTGTTACCCAGCTTTTAGTTTATAGTGAGAAACAAAAGAACCCCCAAATACCTCATAGCTTGCAACCACAGTGCTTTTTCTATTCAGCTGAGCAAATTTCTTTCCAGCTAAAACCACTGTGAAGCTGGTTTGTTTCATTGTTTTCAGTTGCTGTGCCCTCTTTGCCCTTGTAGAAACTCTTTTCACCCTTTGGCTCTCGGTCTCCAGTTCTAGTTTTGTAATTATACTAGCAAAAGTTCTCTTCAAAGGGGAAAGCTGCATAATGGCTTAACAACACCCCCCATACACACACCTTTTCCAGTAAGAACCAGGGGATTCTTCTTGTCTGTTGTAGACAATCAGGAAAAAAATTGCACATAAAGCAAGGAAGTAATCTATCCTACTTCCCCTTGGTTTGAAGTGAAAGTTAAGATTCATTGTTATTGCTATATAACCTGTGGCCACCCATGGTGAGGTGGTGATTTTCATTCTTGTTCTTAATATTGCCAAGAGTGGAAATGAAGAGAGTTAAACATGTTCTCCAAACTGTATCCAAATGTTTGGGGAATGAAAGTGCTGGCAGTGTGATGCTCACACACTCTCTGTCCAATTCACTCTTCACCTTTCTCCAATGGCACTCTAGGCATTTCTGTGGGGTTTAATTCTACTCAAATTACAGTTTGTGTCAGGTCTTCAACCACTTGGATCAGATCCATGGTAACCATGAACTCTTACTGCCCCCAACTCTACACTCTACAGCAGAGGTGTCAAACTCAATTTCATTGAGGGCCACATCAGGGTTGTGTTTAACTTGGGGGGCTGGGGTGGGCATGGCCAGGGTGGGTATGGCCAGCTTGACATCACTCATGTCAAGAGGGTGCCTGTGGTGGCCCAAAAGCTCTGCCAGTGAAAATGGCCTCCTGATCGAGCTCCATTTTTAGCTGGAACTTTCTCCTGCAACCCTCTGCCAATGAAAATGGAGCTCGGGAGAGCCGTGCATGGTTCTCCCAACCTCCATTTTTGCTGGCAGAGGTACCACAGGCCAGTCCTTCACTGTTTCCAGGGCAGCCCTGCGGGCCAGATCTAAGAACCCGGTGGGCCAAATCTGGCCCACGGGTCTTGAGTTTGACACCCCTGCTCTAGGGGCAAGGCCAGGATGATGCTGTGCAGCAGGGACAGCAGACTGAATCCAACTAATTTCTACACTGCATCTTCAGCCATAGAGTCTGACATCCAATTATCTGTAGAGTTACTGAAAGCCCTCAAGGCTTACTGGATGATAAGCTTGCAGTTGGGGCCAGACATGAAATGGCCCAGACATGAAAAGAGCCGAGGTAGAACAGTGGTTAGAGTGCAGTACTGCAGCTACTTCAGCTGACTGCTAGTTCAGCAGATCAGCAGGTCAAATCTCACTGGCTTAAGGTTGACTCAGCCTTCCATCCTTCCGAGGTGAGTAAAATGAGGACCCAGATTGTTGGGGGCAATCTGCGAATGTTAATGCAATATGCTAATATGCAATATGCTATATGCTAACTTTGTAAACCACTTAGAGAGGGCTGTAAAGCACTATGAAGCAGTATAGAAGTCTAAAAAAAACCCCAACAAAACAAAACCAGGTGTTTATATCTCCAAGAAGGGAAACACCATTCCCTGACCCAACTCAGGTCTTCTTTATACATACCAGTTTAGGCACCTAATCCACCATTAACGTATCTCTGAATCTGTTACAGGAAGGAAGGAAGGAAGGAAGGAAGGAAGGAAGGAAGGAAGGAAGG
>WNWU01015995.1:0-17155 GCA_012654045.1 Ptyas mucosa | reverse complement strand
TTTCTCTTTTCTCTTTTCTCTTTTCTCTTTTCTCTTTTCTCTTTTCTTTTTTCTTTCTTCTTTCTTCTTTTTTCTTTTTTCTTCTTTCTTCTTTTTTCTTTTTTCTTTTTTCTTTCTTCTTTCTTCTTTTTTCTTTTTTCTTTTTTCTTTTTTCTTTTTATCTATCTATCATCTATCAAGAGAGAGAGAGAGAGAGAGAGAGAAAGAAATGACTTCTCCCTTCATCACAAGTATAAACAATTTTTTCATCTTTTCTTAAAATACAAGAAATGATATTTCTTGTCCTTATCCCATCTCTTATCTATAAACAAATTTATAAACTATCATCATTTTCATTCTGGTGTAAGCAAAGATATATTAAGGATTATCAGCGTTAGTTACTTATCTATTTTAACCTTGATCAAATAAGCCAATTTTATATTCCTTCCTTTTACTTCACACAAACTTCATCTTTATCCCATCAAATAATGGCATAGAACTTGATTGCATTTCATTTTTTTTCTTTGTCTTTTGTCACAAACATTTTCAATTTAACAAGTCTCTTTTGTAAATCCAGTGTAGGAAAATTCTCAAGAACATTCTCTTCGTTTATTATTTATATCTTCCTTTTAATTATTAAGACATCAGCTGGGTTTTTTGTACATACAGTGGAACATATTTTCATGTCATACTTATAGCCTGTCACTTTTAAATCCACTTTCAAATTATTCTCAATCTTGTTCCTCTTCCATATCATCTTTTAAAAACTGTTCTATTTAAAGAGCAGATACTATTAAAGTTGGATCCATGGTTCAAAAATACCCTTCAGTATGTCCAATTTCAAAATATTTTGCTTCATTCTGTAATTGTAAATTGAATTTAAGTGTTCTCCTTTAATAATAATCTTTAGTTGCCTCTAGTGCCCAAATTTTAATGTTTATTATTTTAAAAAAACAAAAGCATTTTCCCACAGGAAAGATTATTAATAATTTATTCCAAAATCTTATTTCAATTTTATCTGGAACTTTAATCCATTTGTAGCTTTATAAAATTAAAGTTTTAATAACTTTTTTGCTGTTTATTACAAAAATAAATGTTTAAGTTCTTAAACTTATAGTTAAATCTTTCCTTTGTTAAGGATTGTAGAAAACTTAGTGCTGTAAAATTTGTTGATTCAAATGTTTCTAATAGTTGAAAAGTACTTAACAAGTAATTTCTGAGAATGATTAGGAAAAAAGTACATAATTTAGTTTCCTTTCAAATCATTCAAAATGATTTGAGCAAGCTGTTGTCTTATCTCTAAACACAATGGAGATCACTGTTTAAATGTCTCCTTACAAGGAGTAGCTATCTAGAGCACTTATGGGTGATCTCAAGTTCTTTCTTTGTCCAGAGAGGAATTACATAGAGCTGGTTTAATCATCAACTATTTATTCCACTAGTCATTGGCCCTGCTTTTTATGGAACTGTCATCTGCCACTTCTTCCCCAGAAATTTTTATTTGATTTTTCTGACTTCCCAACCTAGCTTACACCTGTCAGACTTTCTGGTGGTCTCCTGTCAGAAAAGTAATCAAATCCTATCCTGCTTGGAATCAGTAATATCAGCTTGCTCCCGCTGGCCTAATTATTTTATGAATCATAAAACATATTTTATGTTCAGGTATCATGTCCCACTATTATTTGAAGAAATATCACAATATATGATAGCACAGGAAGGTTTAACAAGTCTCCTGATACTCTCATTTGAGTGGCCTTAGAATCCTCACCCATCTCATTTAATTCAAATTGTAAGAAACCAATAAATTCTTCTCCCTTAAATCAAGTGTGACTCCTAGTGAGTACCTAGGCACATCCATGCAGGATTTATTGGTAACAATATGAAAATAATTTGCTACTCTTTTATTCAAGGTTTTTTTAAAAAAAAAACTTTTCTTATTCACACACATCTAGAATTTCCTGACACTTTCCTATCCAAGTACTAACCAGGTCAAACTCTACTTAGCTTGTTCGGATCAACCAAGGTCAGCTGGATTTTGCCATCTGACAGCAAATGGTACTTGAACTCAATAATCCATACTTCAAAGGAAAGTTGCAGAGTATAGCACCTTCAATCAGCATGCACTTGCTCACTACTTAGTGCTTGTAGAAAAAGTGTTGAAAATTGCCTCATGGGCAAAACTGCCAGAGAGGATCAAATCAAACTCTGTGCTAGTTTACTTGGTGGTGGTTTTTGCAATGACAGTTTGGAAAATGCAGAAATACCCAACAACAAACATTTCTTCACCCTCTATGGTGCATCCATGATTCAGACCAACCTTCTACTTCTTGACTGTTCCTTTTTCTTTCCCTAAGCTTCCATTAATTTCTGAGATACCTATTTACTCTCTCCTCCTGGTCCTTAACTTTACATCTATTCCTATCAGCCTTTCCTTTGCCCTTTATCTCTGTTGTGTAACAGGATTGTAACTGTTACTGAGCACTAATATGTCTCGTATACCCCTAGCAGCAAAGGTCATCCACCCAACAGCATGAAATCCAGTAGAATTCATCATTGTTAAGAAGGACTTAGAAGAAGTGTGTCATAGTTCAGGGGGGGTGTTGTTGCTCTGGCACTAAACAATACTACTTGGTCTTTGCCAAGGCGGGTGTCAGCTGGTGAATTATAACATTGGCAGATAGGACACAGATAAGGAGAGAAAAAAATATATAATGACAGCTGCTACACAGAGCTGTTCTTTCTGGCTTAGTGAGTACAAAAATGCATTGTGTAAATACAGACAGACAGCTTCATTATGCAACTGTCTGATGCCATGTTTCAGCTAAAGTTGTAGTATTGATTCAGGAAACTGTACCTCGAGTCATCACGTTAATGAGTTATTGCTCTTGGATGCACCATAGAGGATTAAGAAATATAAGAATGTGATTTGGTGGTGGTGGTGGGGATAAAACTTTGGTTGAAGAATCTAGTCTTTGTAGGCCCTTTTCAGTAAGATGAATAAGTTACATGGAGAGATCAAAATAGAAAGATCACTGCATCAGCTGTGACAAACCCACCAGTAGGGAAGCACAATTTTCCATACTGGCAATAACTCTTGGTCATGGTTTTCATTTGTTAGGGATTGAAGAGAGGCAATAGCTTTCTCTCTTTGAGAGCGGATCCCCAAATGTATTAGTGACGCACTGCCACTATATGCTGGCCCAGCATTTGCCAATGAATATGTCAAAGGCAGGATATATAGTTCACTTCCAGTGGACAGCATTGGAAATGACTGTCATGAGCTCTTCCATAATTGAGCGCTATACTTAATCAAGATCAATGCCATATTTGTGTGTTGTTCCCATGCACCCTGCATTTTCCTGAGATCTTTGCAAGCAAAAAAAAACACCTTCTTCTAGTTCAACTGCAATACAGAAGAAATGCTGCAAGATATTCAATTCTCAGACATATTAGTGAACCCAAACGAAGCTCTTTAGAGAAGAACAGCAAACACAAATACAAATCAGTGCAAATAATGACACAATTAAAGAGAAGTTTCTACAGCAATTAAAATGCTGACTTCATAGTAGCAATGAATAGCTTCAGAAGCAAAATTAGGACCTCAAACATCCCTAGAGAGGGGCAAAACCTTAGGCACAACACATAAGCAGAATAAGGGGATTAATTTGCCTGAGAGAATAAAAACAACCTTGCTTGCTCCCATGATGAGAATACAGTAGGCATCTAGCAAATTTCTTCAGCGTCAATGTTTTAAGCCTTAAGGTTTCATTGGAAATACCAGTCCTGGATAGCCCTGCCCCATTCTTTGGCAGGTAAGCTCATCAATATTCCTCTGCTAAAGTTTCTCTCTCTCTCTCTCCCTCTCTCTCTCTCCCTCTCTCTCTCTCTCTCTCCCCCTCCCTCTTTCTCCCTCTCTCCCTCCCTCCCTTCATCAGGGCAAGTGCATTCCAAAGAAAAACAAATGGGTAAATTATTTATATCACACTCAACAACTACGATAGTCACTCAAATACAACTACAGGCCAGAACCTGACCAGAACAATTCTATTTTTCTGTTTCAATTTGCTTCCAAAAACAAGGAGGTTGAGATCATCATTTTGAGAGTAAGGTATTCCTTAATGTGGGAGCCACCACAAAAAAGGCCGGTTGCCTGTTTCAAACCCCCTGGATTATCTTGCCATCAAAACAAAAATAATTCTTGGCATGTAATTAATACCATTGAATTTCACTTTTCCCATTATTAAAGACTGACATTTTCTTCGATTTTATTATAGATCTTTGTTGCTGCAACTTAAGCTGGTTGCTATGACTTTGAAAATAAAGGTTTTTTTTTAAAAAAAAATGAAAATATTATTATATGAAATTCAGTGACACATTTCAATGCAAATACATTGAGAATAGGAACACTGAGAGGAAATGGAAGTTTATTTCTCTTCTGGGAGTTTACCTGAAGACACGGGTTCTCTCCTTCCTTCTAGCATCTTTAAATTTTAGACCCCCCCCCCCCCCCCCCTTTTCTGGCTGAAATGGACTTTTCTCCCTTTTTTTTGTTGTTGTTCGTGGTATAAGCATTATTAAACAGTCGTTCAGAAAGTTCTCAATTCATTTATTAATCGGTTTAATCCTGGTGTAAACCCTGGATACAGATTAACTACCACAAGAATTTCTCCATGTTGAGATAAAGCAATGTGCAGAGTTAATCGTGCTAAAGACTAAAGAAATGTTGTTTTAGAGAGAAAATATGTCCTTTTTTTGGCATCATCAGACAATGTTCAGACTATTAATTTATAAGACAGTAAACAGTTGTTGAGTTTTGCTCTGAAGGGTTTTCACAACATGCCAGGATCCATTTCTATTTATCTGCAGTATAAGCGAAATAAACAATAAAGTTCCAGGAGACAAATGCCAGTAACAGTATTTGTTTCGTGTCATCTTTTATGCTTAAATAGTTCTATGGCTCCCTTGTGCAACTGCAATCTTTTATGAAGCAACAGATTGCATTCCTGGTTATGGAATCACACTTAATAGTTTCTTCAAAGCCATTTGAAAAAAAAAAACTGTAAAATCCGACCATTAATATCCCTTTCATTTCCTTCATTAAAGCAAACTTTAAAAAAAAAAGTTTTCGTGCTTTCACCGAACAGAGAATTTTTCAGTGCTATGAACACACCCTTAGAAGCATTTTGTCTCAAATAAAGCCTTGTAAAAATGTCTGATTTATTCAATCACTGACAATAACATTATCCGGTAGTTATGCAGCCTTAGCATGGCCTTTGACACTAAATCACTGACGTAGATGCCAGAGACAGATTGACTGCACTCTAGTGTCTAGTTATATATAATTAAACTTCATTACTCTGAATACATCTTGCAGAAATCCTATAGATATCCACTCTGAAGTATGGCTCACTGAGCTCAATGGGTTTAAATGGCAGAAGTGGATATCCAACTGCAAGCATAAGAGCAAACAAGAAACTCTTATGAGTTAACATTTTTTATGCAAAATACTTGCACTTGAAAAGTTGTAGATAATTTTATTTATTATATTATATTATATTATTTATTTATTTATTTATTATTCATTTATTCAGCATAATGCTCTGTTGTGAGCCAGATGATTGATAGCCTTTTTGTGTTCATCTATTGGCTTTCTATATAAACAATAATCTGTGAAGTTATGTGATATGACGCTCGGTATGAGAGTTATTCATTGAGTCATTAGCAACTGGACCATTACCATGTTAGAGACACAAAAATAGAAAAAATAAATGTACCACTAGCATCTCCAGCTAGATGTGGAGACATCCTGGATTGATTGTGTGACTGTGTGGTTTAAGTTAGCCAGACAAAAGTATTCTTCTAAAATAGACTTTATCAGTGATTCATTAATTTAAAAAATCCAGGTCAGTTCCTGGCAATGTCTGAAAACATTTCCTTCTGAAATCCTACAGAGCCTTAGAAAGTCAAGTCAGAATAGGCTATAGTCTAATTTAATACAAAGCAGCTTTCTATCTCCTATTATTAACAGTTTCTCACATTAGACATCTGAAATGCTGTCTTTCTCTGCCTTTCTTCCTATACAAACTGATGCTGCTTGTGGGAAAATGCAAATTTCCAGTGATAGGAAAAGATTTAATAATGGCTTCCTGTCTCCCATATCCCCATTTTTAAACTTTTTGTAAGCAATTTTCTTTACCATCATACATTAAATGTTACTTTTACTAATACTGTATATGTACCCCTCCCTCATATTTGCGATTCTGTATGGCTTCTTCCTAATTAAAAACTAATTAAATTTGGGAAAAGTCAAATGTTGCAGATTATTTTAATTTAATTTTAGAACTGGATTTAGATAGTGTAAGACTGTTTGGACATGTAAACTAAATGAATCTGTCTTCCATCTTTTGTTAAATTTACTAAGAATGCCATGTGTTCACTGAGTAACAGAAGATCTGGAAGAAACTGGCAAGTAATATCTAAACAACTTGATTTAAGATGGATTTCAATCTTTTAAGGTAGGAAATGTCAAACCTTTCCTAAGGTAGTCTATGCTGTTAGTAAATTGTTTCAGAAATTTGTTTTAATGCTGAGTTGTTGGCTGCCCTTCCAAACTACAAGATCAGAAAAAGAGGGCTGAGTAAGATTTCTAGGTTATCTTCAACTTATAGGCATATAAGTGCAATGTTTCAGAAAGAAAATAGGTCGGCCATATTCTCATGGATCATCAAGAAATTTAAAGGCTATGAGACTGAGAAATGGATTTTTTTAAAAAAAGTGATGGCAAACCACTTCTGCATTGTTGCCCCCAAAACCTTTATAGAAATGTCCATGCACTTTTGAGAAGTTTAACTTGACTTAGGGAGTATTGACTTTACCTGTCACTTCCAGGTTAAAGGAGGATATACCAAATGTGGTACTGAAGAGCCAATTGAGGTAAGGATGCCACTTGCCAGAGATACAGCTGTATTAGATAACATTCTTTCAAATGATTGTGGGCCATTCTACACAAGGTGTCTTCATTTAGCGACCACAATTAGGGCCAGGAACTCAGTTGTTAAGTCAAGAAGTTTCTAATGGAAACTGTGACCATGCTTGTGATCTTATTTCAGCTTTCCTTTGCTTTACAGTACTACGAACATGATAGATGTGAAGATTGTTTGCAAAGTTGCTTTTTTTATCACCATCGTAACTGTGAATGGTCACTGTACAGGGTGTACCTGCATAACTCATTGAAATAATAGTTTTAGCATCTGGTTTTCTCAATTTGAGAAAACCAGATGGAACACTTTTTGACATTCTTTCTTTGTATTTTTTTCCTCCTTATTTTGGTATGATTTCAGGATTTCATGATTCAAGCATCCCTATTTGAATTGGAATAGAATGACTGATTCTCTGCTTTAAAATCCTATGTTGTTTCCACCCACATGTTTCAAGTCTTTGCTGTTGAAGGAATGCAATATTGAATTTCAGAAGTGAGGGTGTTCTGAAAATTATTAAATTAAGAGGAAGAAAAGACCTAAATTCAATGCTTTATTACACAAAATAATAATAATAAAGGCTCTGAGATATATGGCTGTTCCTAATTAAACAGCTAGAGAAAGTGTGAAAGCAAATATTCATACCGACTGACCTATTACTAGAAGTTGTTGCCTATGGCAGAGATAGGCTATTATTGCACATATTTGAGGCTCAGTAAAATAACACACAGGGATACTTATTCACCCAGTTTGAAAGAATAGATAGAACTAGAGGAATATTTAGAGAAAAAAATCCTAAAATATAAAACAGATGTACAGTTTTGGGAATAAAAAGGAAAGTTTCTTGAAATCTAAGTCTTCAGCGGATATCCTGTGGTGTTCCATTGTCTTCCTTTTTTTTTCAAGCAGAAAGAGAGATGACATCAAACATCTTCCAGAAATGTTTCTACACTAACAGTCTTCAGCCAGGAAAGGACAGAGAAACCAATAGGATACTTTGGATTCCATCAAGGTAAGGAAAGGCACATTCGTACCTTGATTATTTTATCTCAAACATTCCTTTAGCAAGGATAGGAAACTATGCCTACTGATGCATAGTAATGCAGTGAGAGTAATGTGACTTGTCTTATGCCACCGATTTATAACAAAAGTCAACTTTATTTTACCACCTTTCAGGAAAAGTATTGAGACTTAAACCAACCTGTCTTTAGTCCCATAAAAGGATTACTGGTAAAGTAGCCACACTGATGGACAGAATTACAGCCATCTCTATAAGATCTCTATAAACATATAGAAACCTGCTTTGTGGTAGCATCCAGTGATCCTTAGGTCACTATCCCTGTGACCAGATAATTGCAGTCTTATAATGAAATTGTAACACAATGTTGTGTTACAATGTATAATGTAACGACACAAAGCTGTTATAAACTATTTTGAATCAAGGTTCTCCATTAAGTAATAAAGCAAATTCCTATTGAAAATCTTCTAAACATGCCTAGAATTGCAGTGACTCAGGAAATAGAATGGAAGGGGGAAAATGTTTATGAATGTAGGAAAGATTATTTTAGATGCCAGGTGACATAGAAACAAACTTAGTTACATGGATCAAAAATAAAACAATTGTGTGTCCTTGTCAGTTCCATGCAGCAAAATCCAGAAAGAATGTTGTGGGTTCACCAACTATCAGCAACTATCTTATCTCATGAAATTTATAGTCTTGGGAAGACTGATATTTATGTTTACAATTACTGCTTGAAAGGAAATAAAATGGGATGGGGAGTGGTTGAAAAATATACTTGCTTTGGAAAGGACCAGGCATGAAACATTCAAAATATTTGACATGGAATTTTTAGATAATGTAATATAATGACAACCTCAATCAGTGTTGATGCCATGAAATTAACACATGAATTTCCTTCCGTTCTGCCATTTTTTCCTCTCCATTCAGTTTGTTCAGATACTTCTTTCATATAGTGCCATCTTGAGGTCCATCATAGAACATCATGGGGAATTGAAATGTTCACCATCTGGTTTCAGGATATCTTCAAATTTTGATGGTATATTTCTCTGTCTATCTATACATTGCAGGAATGTATCTAAGTACTCACCTGGAGTCAAGTTCTCCTTTTGTGCAGGGAAAGTCCAGGTTATCCAATATAAAACTGACATATGATGGATTATATGACATAGAAGAATGAGCCAGTGGAGTATTGAATCTTTTAATGGTGTTGTCAGGGTGGAAATAAGGGCAAAGTTAATACCTATTTTTTTAATATAGAATTTAGTCCTGAATCCAGATCATTTCTGTTACTGCTAGCTGATTGTTCTTCAAATCAAATCAATTTTTATAATGTTCATAAACCAACACATAATAGTTGGTCTTTAAAATTAAAAGAATTGCAGATCAATAATTCTCCACAATCAATGCAGAGAAAACATAGATGATTATGTGAGAGTTGTGGGAGACAAATGGGGTTTTCTAGGTTGCTTTTCTGAATTCACCTTATGCCTGAGGATCTCTGTGATTCTACTTTTGATTTTCTTTCTTGGATATTCCTGATTAAAATCTTTCATTTTATATGTTATCTGCTGATAGAAGATGCAAGCATATAATTATGTATTTTTTTTTTATTTGATTTATATGCCGCCCTTCTCCAGAGACTCAGGGCGGCTTACAGTGCGTTAAGCAATAGCCTTCATACTTTTGTATATTTATACAAAGTCAGCTTATTGCCCCCACAATCTGGGTCCTCATTTTACCCACCTTAGAAAGGATGGAAGGCTGAGTCAACCTTGAGCCTGGTGGGATTCGAACTTGCAGTAATTGCAAGCAGCAGATGTTAATAGATGTTAATAACAGGGTGCTTTAAACCACTGTACTACAGGCTCTGTATAATGGACAATTGATGCCTTACATGAAGTAGAAGTTATATGTCCATTGCCCTATTTTAGAATAGTGTCCAGAGACTTAACATGTTTCCTGGATTGGCCTAGACCTTCTTTGAATATTTGAATATAACAAATTGAATATTTGTTCCCAGCTAAGTATATACATATATGCAACCACAAAAGCACATTAAGCCTATATTTAATAGTAACAGAAATTCATGCTGATATGTAGCCAATATGATAATTGTGTTAGTCTTTAGGCAGGATGGTTTTGTTGCACCTTGAAATTAAGAAATTTATTATCATATAAGCTCTTGTGGTTCACAGCTATACAATGTGTCTGTGATCAGTGGAGGCTTACAAGGTGCCACAAAACTTTAATCATTGCCAAATTACTTTAATTTGCTTAGAAAAATCCATGCAAAAGCTTGGGAGATAGCAGTTACTCGATCAAAGAAAAGTTGATCGAATCAGGCGTTGATTTTTCTTCTTGCTTGCTTTACTAACACTGCTGGAACTCTGAGTCTGCAAGAATTACAATATATACACACAGTTCAAAGAACCAAGTGACAGTACAAGATCACAGGCATAATTAATCAACCAATAACAATAATAGCCAGTACTCTATACTGCTCCCTACTGAGATACAAACTATATTATATTTGTAGGCATGATGATGGTTTTCTCATGTGAATAAAAGGCCAACATAAACAAAAATCATTCTTGTGTCCTCTGATACCAGTAACTATAGAATAACCACCAGCTATGTGTCTCCTTCAGTCCTAGATACTACTTGTGGTAATTTAGAAATGACACTTGAGTCCCCAAACAAATAAAAATGCAACATCTCTTCAGCTGCTGTCCTAATTCAGTATGAAATGATTGCTCAGCATTTTTGATGTTTCTCAAACACTTCTTAAATTAAGTTTAAGTAGATCCAGTTGGGAATGAAAAATACAACCAAAGTACAATATTGTTGGTATCTGATTTATTGAGAAAGGTATTTAATTTGTGCATTTAATATATGCACATTATAAAAAAATAAGTTTTTGATTCAAGACCTTAAATATGGACAAACTTTCTGTCAACTTTTTTGTAGCTGGGTGATACAGTATTGATGTTATAGCTTTGATTCCATTGTGATCAGGAATGTCCAAAAGTTTTCAGTTACAAATTGTATTCCATTGTCATTCACTTGTTGTTCTGGAACATTTCTTCTCACAAAGAGGAGTTGTCTCACCAATGAGCAAGGATGTCATTGAAAGTAATGGAAACACCTCTGGCCATTTTGAACATGTATCTATCATAATAAAAAAGGTTGTGTCGATAAATGTCCCAACAAAGTCTATAAAAATTATTTGCCATGGAAAAGTAAGCAATTCCCCCAGGTGGAGATACACTTTTTTTGGTCTTCTGAACACGTGGGCAACATGAGCCTTATTGCATGGTATTTGATTTGTGGATCAATGCCAAGAAACAAAGCAATATAGGAAGCTGGTACCTTCATCTTTACTACTTCAAGATGCTCAATGTGTAGTTCTTTCATTCACAATTGGATCTCGTGGTGTCTCTCAGTTCCCACATAATATAACCATTGGTCAAAGTTTGTCCATTATAGCACTGAAAAAGCTCCATGGTGGTTATTATATATTTCAGCCATTCTGGGTTGTTCTATAATGAGTTGTTCTATAATGTTCTATAGACTTGAGACAACGATGAGTCTCTTTGAATTTCTGCAGCTGTGGTGCAAAGATTCTTGACCTCTGAGAGAGAAATCATGTATCTATGCTGTTCAAGGAACAAAATCTGATGCTGCATTTGAGCAGCTGCTATAAGCAGAACCCTTTTTTGAGGACTGAAGATTGACAGTGATGGCTGATGATCCATGATGAGGATAAATCTCTTCTGTTGCAAGTATTTGTTGAAATGTTTAACTTTCCAAACCAAACTCAGCATTTTCCTGTCTATTCGTGCATATTTTTCTCTGCAGCTGTGAGTGAGCACGATGCAAAAATTTATAGGGCATTCATTGCTGACTGACTGGACTTGTGAAATAAACACACTGATGCTAATTGTGAGCCATCACAAACTATTTTCCCTGGGAAGTGTGGGTTCTAAAGTGTGAGTAGCATAATTGATGCCATCCTATTATTTTCTTTGCTTCTGAAAAAGCATGCTGGCATGGTTTTTCCCACTGCCATGTCATCCTCAACTTGTAGTAAGATTTTGGTTAAATTTAACTAATTTTGGTAAGAATCAGTTACACTGATTAGCAAAATCTAAACAGGATCGTGGCTCTAACATATTTTGTGGATTTAGGACATTTATGGCTGCTGGAATTTTCTTGGCCATTTGTAAAGCCTTGTGGATTAAGGAGGGGGACTGTGATTTGTCTAGGCTTAAAGAATTCACATTTGTTATAGTATGTGCTTGTGAGCCTTGCAAGGCAGTCCAGAAATGAAGCACACCCAAGAGTACTAACTCTTTCCTTATTCTCAAACTATTTTGCAGGTCTGAAAATACATCTGCTACCACCCACATCTTTACAATCCAAGGAACTAGGAATGGTCCATTCTAAAATATTTGGGATGCCCCATTCCTTCTGTAACCTCATCTGACTCTTACCTGACCATTGCCTCGTCTGCCTTCTGTCTACCAAAGTCATTCCCATGTACCATTATAGTTCTGGGGCCATATCCCTCTATTCCCTGTTTTTGCAAATATATCTCTTCATTTTTTTTCTTGTGATAATAATATCTAAGTAGCAATGGGTACTCTGGATAATCTTGTTCCACTTGTTCCCTGATTATTTACTAAAGCATGCTATAGATGCTACTAAAAGAGTTTCTTATACCAGTATAACCTTTGTGTGTATTAATGGTGAGAAACAGAATTTCCCACTTATTTCTGACTGTAAATAAGTTTCTTCTAAGTCTATTTTGCTGAAATGATGTCACCCTGCATAAATGTCCTCGATTCTAGGCAAGGGTATTGCTCAGTCTATAATACCAGAATAATCATAACTCTAATATCATCACAGGATCTGTCAGTTTCTTTTTTTATAGCTTCTGGAACCACAGATGTGGCTTTTAACTCTTGAAAGAATTATCTTCAGTTTCTATATTTTTGCATATGGAACTAACATGCTTGATGAAACTTGGATGTGTCACTTTCCTGTAACGTTACTTGGTCTTTAATTTGCTCGAATCTACTAATGTCATCTGTGAACACAACTGCATCATTGTTCCATATCCTTCAGCTTCTGCTGGGTGGACTTCAAGATAGAAAGTATAGTGTGCAAGCTATTGATGGAACTCCAGGCAAGTGGAACTCAGATCTTTGTGAATCTGCTTATACAACATTTCAATCCAACACATCTTCCTGGACTTTTTTTTAATATATAGTTACAGTTATTCCTTTAATAGGAATCTAATAGGAATAATTTTTTTCTTCAATATAAATTTTAAATTGTATTTCTGATTTAGCATCTCTGAAAATGCTACTCAACATCACAGTGATATAATTGATAAATCTAAACACTGTCCAGTTGCACTGAAATAGTTTTGCTATTACCTTGTGGTATAAGTCATATTTAATCAGTGGAACAACTTGCCTCCAGGAATTGTGGGTACTCTAACACTGGAGGCTTTTAAGAAGAGATTGGACAATCATTTATCTGAAATGATATAGGGCTTCCTGTTTGAGCAGTGGGTTGGAATAGAAGATCTCCAAGGTCACTTCCAATTCTGCTGTTCTACTATTTTATTAAGCTAAAGAAGAAGAGGAAAGATGGTTAATATAATGTGATCTTGAACATACACACAATTTTAAGGAGAAAGTACAAATCCTTGAAGTCCTGAGCCTCACTGAGAGCAAAGCAGAAGAATTATAGAATTAAGTTACAGTTATTAAGAATGAATATAAAGAGATGGTCAAAAATGAATTATAGAATAACAGAACAAAATAACAGAGTTGGAAGGAACCATGAAGATCTTCTAGTCCAATCCCCTGCTCAGGTAGGAAACCCTGTACTATTTGTCCAGTCTCTTTTTAAAAAAGAGATGAAGAAATAGAAGAAAGCAAAATGAATGGTTCTACTATTTGTTTCCTTTACAACTTCAGTTATATACACAGAATTCTTTATTATCACAATTCCTTACCTGATTGTATATGTACAATTTACAGAAATATGGATCATCATTGAAACATAGTATTAGTAGCTTCTTAATATAGCAAGTAGGATAAGCAGTTATTGTTTTACATTCCTACATTTCTAAATGGATGTTAGACATAGCTGTTAGTTCAGTGCTGAAAGTCATATCAATATCTCCTTTCTGCATATCTTTCTAAAATCCAAAATTTAGAAAGATACCATATATCTTTCGCAGGTTCTCAGGGGCTGGTTCTCAGGGGCTGGATGGGGAGCAAAGGGTTGAAACTAAACCCTTGCAAGACCGAGTGGCTCTGGGTTTGAGGTTCATTGGCTTAGGGAGAATTGCTACCTTTGGTCTTGGATGGGGTGGCACTACCCCAAACAGACCTTGTGCATAAACTAGGGGTTTTCCTGGACTCACAACTCTTGCTTGAATAGCAGGTGGCGGTTGTGGCCAGGAGGACCTTTGCGCAACTGCGGGATGTGCGCCAGTTATGCCCTTTCCTGGACCAACAGTCCCTACTCAGTTACTCATGCCCTAGTCACTTCCCATCTTGACTATTGCAACATGCTCTATATGGGGCTGCCCTTGAAGAGTATCCGAAAGCTCCAGTTGGTGCAAAATGCAGTGGCCCACACGGTTTTCTGTAGTGTGTACATGTATACCTCTCCTGTGGGAGCTGCATTGGTTGCCGATTTACTTCTGGGTGCAATTCAAGGTGCTGGTTATCACCTTTAAAGCCCTTCATGGTGTTCTGACCTAGGCTTCCCAAGAGCATGAAGCAGACTCCTTGTCTTCACATCCAGCAAAGTCTTTCAAGGGAGAATTTACAGTCACAGACCTTATCTGGCTTGGAGAGCTGCCAGGCCGATATCTTCAAAACTTGGCAAGGAGTCACAAACCAATTAAGTGAACTAATTGTCTCCTGCAAATTCCACTCCCCTTTCACTCCTCTTTTATTCCCTCTGGGAGGAGCCATTCATCGTCCACCTGTGGCCTTACTCCCAAGTCAAGCCTTTTTCTTTAGCTGTTCCCTTCGTCTGGCAACTCTGTGCATGCACACTGGGAACAGGCTCCAGCTGTTCATCTGCCTCACTGATGTCTGACTCCAAAGGCAACTGATAACTGGCATACGGCCTTGGCCAGTGGTGGGTTGCTCCTGGTTCGCACCGGTTCGCAAAAACTGGTAGTAAAAATTTGTAGTAGTTCGGAGAACCAATAATAACATTGGCTGGCCACGCCCCCAAACCGGTCCCGGCCCAGTCGCCGCTTGCTTAGCCTGCCCACCTCATCAGAGGCTTTTTTTTTTTTTTACTTCTAAAAGCATTTTTTTCTGCAACCTCTTCGGCTGAAGAGGTTGTAGGGGGAAAAATGCCTTTAAAAGCCTCTGGCGATCCCAGCTGAGTTGTCTGATCATCAGAGGCTTCTAAAAGCATTTTTTTTCTGCAACCTCTTAAGGTTGTAGAAAAAAATGCTTTTAAAAGTAAAAAAAAAAAAGTTGGCCATGCCTACCCAGTCACATTACTCCCACCAAGCCACACCCACAAAATAAGCCACATCCACAGAACCAGTAGTAAAAAAATTTAGAACCCACCCCTTGCCCTGGCCCCCTCTCTGCCTCTGACACAGAGCCCTCATCAGAGCCTTCCCCAAACTCCAGGACTGATCCATGTTCCTCCCCAACCTCCTCACTGTCCAAATCTGTTGCCAGCTTTGTTGGTACTATATTAATTTATTTGATTCTTTTTATTAGTTTTTAATGTGGTTTTATATTTTGTAAGCCACATTGAGTCACCATGGACGAATAGGCGGCAATATAAATTCAATAAATAAATAAATAAATCTTTCTAAAATCCGAAATTTACATGAGAATTTTTAATCTGTTTTAAAATTTCTTTATCCCTGTGTTTTTCTTCAAAACAGACATATGTACCATCTATCTACTGTAAAAATAGTAGGTCAAATCAGTTGATTGCTAATAGATTTCTATACTTGCAATATTTTTTTAATGTTATATAGTAATTTTGCAACTATAGAGTTAGAAAGTTATAAATTGTGGACCTGCTTTGCAAAAAGGGGAATAATTATTATTGCTGAATAATTATCAATATTCAGCCGGGGGAGGTGTATTTTATATATATGTTTAACATTCTGTTTTATACATTTCTTTTTTATCTTTGTTGTTGTTATGTACTCTTTTCTCTTTTTTTTCCTTTTGTATTTTAAGATTGTAAATAAATAAAAAAAGTTATTAGAGAAAAAACAGATATACATGGCCTAATTCTTTCTGTAGAAAAGGTCAAGTTTCTCTCCCAAACAGTGGAGAAAATACAACATTTCAATATCTTAGCACTGTAAAATAAATCT
This sequence comes from Ptyas mucosa, assembly GCA_012654045.1. Taxonomy (NCBI): domain Eukaryota; kingdom Metazoa; phylum Chordata; class Lepidosauria; order Squamata; family Colubridae; genus Ptyas; species Ptyas mucosa. The sequence continues at coordinate 789 of WNWU01015995.1, read as the reverse complement.
ATTGCATCTCTTTAAAAAAAATCTTGAAATATCATGATTTGCCAAAGTATACTATATCAGTGGCTTTCCAAAGTTTGGCTAGAAGTAATTGACCAAACCAGCTTATAATAGCAAACTTTTGTAATAATAATAATTATAAGCAAAGCCAATAGTAATAAGGTGCCTTGGATGCAATTCCAAAACAATTAGAGCATCATCTTGAACAGCATTGGCATTGACAATGCCTCCTACTAAGGCAGCATTTAACATCCAGCTGCCTGCAATTACTGCGAGTTCAATTCTCACCAGGCTCAAGGTTGACTCAGCCTTCCATCCTTTTTAAGGTGGGTAAAATGAGAACCCAGTTTGTGGGGGCAATAAGCTGACTTTGTATAAAATATACAAAAGTATGAAGGCTATTGCTTAACACACTGTAAGCCGCCCTGAGTCTCCGGAGAAGGGCGGCATATAAATAAAATTTAAAAAAACTAATTCACCATCAGTCAATTGCAAAAGGCAACTTTACTTGGAACAGCTTTATATCTTGCAACAATGTCTGTAGCACCATCAAGCATCCACATCTGTCTATCCCAGATCCATAGGAAAAACTCAATAGGCAGACAAAAATGACAAATCCAGTCTGAACATCTAGCTGACTGTGCGATGAGCCATAATGTATCTTTAGGATAGTTGCATAAAAATAGATGTTAGGGCAATGTTAATCATAGATAAAGCTTATACATACCATAGAAGTAGAAGGAAGGAAGGAAGGAAGGAAGGAAGGAAGGAAGGAAGGAAGGAAGGAAGGAA
>WNWU01015994.1:0-20289 GCA_012654045.1 Ptyas mucosa | reverse complement strand
AGGAAGGAAGGAAGGAAGGAAGGAAGGAAGGAAGGAAGGAAGGAAGGAAGGAAGGAAGGAAGGAAGGAAGGAAGGAGAGTTTTCTCAATGTTCTTCAGTTTTCAGGTAAGAATATAAAGTTGGATAATATATCAATATATCCTGAATGAACTTTCAGCATTTGACATTTAATAATATTCTGTTCATCTTCCGTTCATTTTCATTCACAATGAAGAACCAACTGCATTATATGTGTCAGTGCTGCATGGACTCACATTATTTTGCTCCATCAAATCACTTTATGAAATGCATCTAATCTATTGTTTTTTACTTATCTTTCCTTCAATGCTCTTTCATATGCCTGCTACAAAAATAGTTAATAATATATGTATCTTATTCATATTGTGTCAAAATCAGTCCTCCGATTCACTACAAAAAATTCCATGGCAAAAGAGTTTTCTCTTTTTCTCTTGCATCTTAGTCAAACATCTTTTATTAAGTTTTTTTTAATTACTATACTGTTGCAAGGAAGTGTAGGGTGCTCTTGTCTGGATTCATCCCTGTCCAGTCTCTCTGATTTATATATACTTCCTGATCTAAAAAAAAAAAGCCAATTGGAGTAATCTCAAAATGACAGCCTTGGAATTTAAGCAAAGTGTGGGAAGTCAGAAAAAATGCAAACTGCTGACAATATGATTATGAAGTGAAAAACATGAACTTTGGTCACCCATACTCCTCTTATGAGAATATACCCAAACTGGTCTTCTCCCTTTGAAAATAAATGTGCAATTCTTTCTCAGCAACTTGAATAAGGATGGTTGAAAAAAAGCAGAGGTTCACACAATATGTATTTAAGCACTCAAGCTAGGAAGGAAGACGTAAGGTCAAGATGAGAGTCATCTTGAGACTCATGGTTTATTTTAGTAATGTACTGTATCTTCAATGGTTTTTGTCACAGCTTTTTCAGATCTTCTTATTTCCTTGTTTTTCTTTTTCTCTCTCTCCCCCACCCCTTCTCCTTCTCAGGGATAGGCAGCAAATACTTGTATCTTTTCTTTCCATTGATCCTTCCATGGAACAGAGTTGAATTCCTAATGGACAGGAAGCAGAGAAAGCTTCACAATTGGAACCATCTTGCCTACTGCCGGAAGACAAAAATGGATAAAAGAAACATTAATTTAAGAAGTAGGGCTTGGTGGGAACACAAGAGATATGTGAAAGAACATGATATGAATTGTAAAACATTCAGCACAGGGTCATAGACAACTATCCATAAGAATTCTTAAATGCTTTTTTTCTGTATATCATATCCTACCCAGGGGTGGGTTTCACTTACCTTTACTAACAGTTTGGTCGCGCATGTGGCAGATTGTATTTGATGACGTCTGGGCAGGTAGGCGGAGCCTCCTGCTGCTGCTGCTACTGGTTCACCCAAACTGGGGCGAACCAGTAGCAACCCACTACTGATCCTACCTACCTACCTACCTACCTACCTACCTACCTACCTACTTATCTACCCCCAGAAAACTTTCTATATACTATGCACACCAAAAGCAAGACAAGAAACAATGGCTGGGAACTAAACAAGGACATAAGCAACCTAGAACTAAGGAGAAATTTCCTAATGGTGAGAGTAATCAACCAATGCCTTTAGAAGTTGTGGGTGCTCCATCACTGAAGGCTTTCAAAAAGAGACTGGACAACCATTTATCTGAAATGGTATAGGATTGGACTAGAAGAGGTCCCTTCGAACTCTTATTATTCTATGTTCTGTATACTTGAAAGTATCCCTCTTATACTTTTGTTTGTATGTTGCTGTTAGGAATAAGACTATTCCCTAACTTGTTGGGTTGGCAATATATAAACCATCAATGTATGTTTGCAGTGTATTGCAATTGTATTGTACAGCTTTAAGATTGCTGTATTGCATCATACTGTGTCCTGATTGGTTAGCTTTGTTGCCAACGTCCTTAAGAGGGAGCTAGAAACATGGCTTGTTCTCTTTGTTGTTCTTGCTCTCTGATATCTCTATCTGACTTACTGTGTTACTGTTTGCAACTCCAGAAGAACTATTTACTGTGTATGATTACTACGACTGGAATGAAAGACTTTGTTTATTGTACTGTGTTTTATTTTTCCTGAATGTAAACTGTAACATGACTCAGTGTATCTGTGTGGTGCATCTGTATGACTTATTCATAACTACTCTCAACTGCTTTCATGTGCACACCCTTGCTACTCAAGGGTTATTCCTTAACAGTTGTATACAAATATATGATTTTTTTTAATCAACTTCAGCAGCCATCTGTACTATGGAAGATATTTATTTGGATAATAGAATATTTCACATCAATAGCAGATTTCTTTTATATACTTTATTTACATAATCAGGGCTTGCAGTTTTAAGAAAGGATTGTAGTCAAGTGATGCAGATTCTAGACTGCTCACTCTCTACTCTCTTGAGCTAGTGCTAAGCTTTGTGCATTTTACTTTGTGCATTTACTTATTTACTTATTCACTTACATGACTTATATGGTTGTCCATGTCACAGCAGTGACTCTATTATAAAATAAAAAAGGTCCTAAATTAGTTGCACACAAGAAATGTTCGGTGGTTTTGCATTCATAAACTTTGGGGGGGAGTTAATGAAATCTTGAGCAAGATGGAACTATGGTTCGAATTGGAAGAGACGGTATGCTACTTTGGAAGAAAAAGATGGTTTTCAATTCAGTCATTTACAAGAAAAAGGTGGACATCCTTGTTAGTAAGAAACAGAACCAAAGTGGTCCAACATTCTCATGATGTGTTTATGTTATGCTTGTTTTCTTATCTAATTCTGGCCAAATGTAAATGGCAATGCACATTTCATTGAAAGAAATGCAGTGAGTGCAGATCAATGATACCCTTTTTTGTCATGTAAATCACTCTTAACATGTTTACATAGTTAGAATATTTAAAAATGGTATCCTTAAAAATAAATGTATCTATGAATGCATACACATAAATAAATGTGAAAGTATACACATAAATTCATGGACATGAATAAAAATCCTGCAGTACAGTGCTAGTGGACAATTGAGAAGCTCACACCTTGTGGCAAATGAGGGATTATTGTTACCTAGGTAATGGAAATGTATTCTCATTTATGTGTGATTTTTTTTTGAATCTCCCAGGGACACATGGTGAATGTTGGCACCAAACTGGAGATTTTTAATGGGCTTATTTTGTCCTCTAAAAAATTAAATTAAGGACTACAAGAGATAGGTTAAGATCCTTGGAAACCGAAGCCATGTGGTTTTTTTATGTCTGAAAATAATACTACTAATAATAGACATCTGGCTGACTGTGTGACCAACCTTATTAATAAAAATTGATGCAATAGATTTCTGGAATTTTTAACCACACAAGCTGAACTGGACAGTTCAGACCAAAAAATAAGATAGCTAATGCCTATTTTCTATGCAGTGTATCCCCATAGTGATATTGATAGATTATATCTGCCCCGTAGAAATGAATGCAGAAGTCAAACTGTGGAAAAAGAAAAGTGTGCATTGACTGGTTACATAAAAGACAGCCAAGAACAAGCATTGATACAAATACAAAATGAATGTGCAGGAAACAAAACATTAATATCAAAATAGTGTAATTAAAAACAAGAACAGAATGCCAACAAGGAAAAACATTGCATGGTCAATTTCTACAAAAGATCAAGGGGAAAGTGGATAAAGGTTAAAACTGGCAATGGCTTATAATTGGAGCATTTAAAAAAAAAAAGAAACAGCAGACTGACTTTTGGTTGCTTGAGAACAACCTATTCAAATTAATGCAATCACAGCCTGAATTGATAAATCATCAAATGCTTCAAAGTGCAGATTCTGAAAATAGGCAGAAGGAGCAGTAGATTATATATTCAGCTCATGGAAGAAGATTGCACAAACTGATTAAAAACAATAACACAAGGTTAACAAAATAATTCACTGGAACTTTTGTCAAAATTATTATGTAACAATAGCAAAAAATTGGTGGGAACATAGAATTGAAAAAGTAATTGAAAATGAGCAAGTTCAAACAGTATTTCTGAATACACACTTATAAAGTCTTGGCTCATACTAGATATTACTCTAGTTCAACAGAAGAACATATGGATAATTGAAGTGGCAACACCAGGGAATAATAAAATAGAAGACAAAGAATTGGAGAAGATGACAAAGAATCAATATTTGGAAACTGAAATTGAAATTGAAATTAAAAGATTATGGCATTAACTAGCATAGTGGATCTGGTGGTTATTGGCACAATGGATGCATACTCAAAAAAATCTTGGATGGCATTTAGAAGTCTGCACATTGATAAAATTTCCATCTGTCAATTGCAAAAGGCCACACTGCTTGGATCTGCACATATATTATTACATTGATACACTACAAAAACTTAGGAAGAACTCAGCGTGTATGAAGGCCAACACCAGCTAAAGACATGGCAGCTGTAACTTTACATTGTTGTAAATAGATAATATTATTTCCTGCATGATATCTTTAACACCATGAAAGATCTGCTTTTCCCAGGTCCTTGGGAAGGACTTGATAGGTGGATAAAAATGCAAAATCCAGTCTATATATTCAACAAGCCATAATAATACCCCTCACCCCCCTTTTAGTCCCCCCCCTTTTTTGTTAAAATTTTTTTTTAAGTGGTTGGCTTTAGACAATAAAATAACCATGTTTTCAGGAATAAAGAGGGAAAATAATTTGTTATACATATAATGAATCAAAATCACAGGATGTCATTAGGAAAAGTCATCATACATTTTGTAGCCAACCAAAAGTTTACAAAGTGGTGTAAAAAGTTACAAAATCTCCAGAATTCTTCATCAACCTAGATCAGGGGTGGGCAAATATGGCCCCTTTATGACCTGTGGACTTCAACTCCCAGAATTCCTGAGACACCTTGGCTGTCTCAGGAATTCTGGGAGTTGAAGTCCACAGGTTGTAAAAGGGCCACAGTTGTCCACCCCGATAAACAAAACTGGGGAGACGAGGAAAAGGAGCTGGCTCAGGCTGAAACCATAGTTTGCCATGCAACAGATTTTAGAGGGCATATATGAGAGGCAGCTGCTGATATTTCAATTAGACTCCTGGAAGAATTTGAAATATGCACATTAATTAAAGGCATTGTTGTAATAGAAATTTTGGAATAATGAATTGGGATACAATTAAGTGAGTCAACATTAGAGGTATCATAACAATGTTCTCTGATTTTACAAATATACAGTATACACTGTAAATAAACAGAACTGGCTCAGAATATCAGCAATAAATTATGTCCCTTTGCCCAGAGAGGTTGCTCGCAGTCCCAACTATTAAGGTTTTAGTTGAAAAAACAGCAACAGCTGCCTTGGAGCAAAACTGAATCCAGTGCCTGAGGAATGTAAATCCAGGATCTTTTGCTCACCTGTGCTTCACACCTGGATTATCTGGCTGGCTCTCAGATATAACAAAACGTACTTGCCATTTGGTTGATTATTTTTGTTCACAAAAGCACAGAATTTTGTTCAAGTCAATGCCTAGGGGTCTAATTCTGATTTGATCTTTCCTTGTTTTATTACCTTACCCCATTCTGTGCAAAGACATTTTAGTTTAACAAAAATAGTCTTTGATAATTGCTCAGAGCAAATGGTATCAGAGTTTTGAGCCTGAGCAACTGCAGTATAACTCACCAAGAGAATACCTATCAATCTCGAGTTCCTATTATGAAACGGTGTAAAAAGGTGGTGGATAGTAGTAAATCATCTGAAATGTCCACAGTTGTTTTGACCAGTCTGGGTAAATTTCTGCTAGTCCTGGTAGAAGAAAGAGAAAAATACCAGCTTTGCGCTGTCTCTTATCTCAATAGATCTTCCCTTACGCTTTGCTTTGTTTCTGTAACCTCAGGCAATTGGGCCCACTGAAACCCAGAGCTAATCGATCCTTCAGAAATCCAGCCTTTTCCCCATCGGGGAACAGTTTGGCCAGCTTGCACGGTGGCTGCTTCATCAATATAGTAAAATGGCTATAATTGGCAAGGGTTTCTCCTCCTGGCAGAGAGAGAGAGAGAGAGAGAGAGAGACTGTGTGTATATAGGAGGCAGGCAGCAGCCTTTTGGAGCGAAGCCCTCTGTGGAATGTTCAGGTTGCCCAGCTGCTGTCTTTGTTTATTCTCTGCGGAGATCATTAGATGAGATGCTCAGGCATGTCTTTGGCTGGCATTTTCAGTGGCCTTTTTAGTAAAACTGTATTTTAGGAATATCCCCTTTCTTTCCCACCAAGATGGCTCTTAAATAGGAGCCTGTTTAACTGACATGCTTCTAGATTTTTTTTTGCAGGGCTTATTGGTTTGCATTCTTACTGCTTACACAAAGGAAATTCTATACTTTTTAGGCTTATAATTGCTATTTACACAGAGAGCCAGTTTGGTGTGGTGGATATACAGCATCAGGCTAGAATCAGGGAGACTGTGAGTTCCAGTCCTGCCTTAAACACAAAGCCAGATGCAGGACCTTAGGATAGACAGTCTCATTTATGAAACCATGCCAAGGGAATGTCAGGGATCAGTTCAGGCAGTTGTTGGGAGTCAACACTGACTTGAAGCTGCGCACACACATACTCACACGCGTACGATTAAATAGTTCTGACTGGATTTGGTACTTTTGATTACGGGATTCTTTGCAAGGATCTAGGACAGTTAAAGATATTGTTGCAGATGATGTGATTATCATCCTAGATACAGGAGACCACACAAATTCTTGTTTAAATAAAGACTAAAGGTGAGTTACTATTATAGGATATGTAATTAACATATATTCCGTTTTGTAATTATATTTCATATATTTCTAAATCTATACTCAAAGAAAGACCAAATGCGTCTCTTTGATGGATTTGTTTATGTGTGTCTTTACAAGCAGGAATTTAATTAGATCATTCATGGAAGGTCACCACTGTCCTTGTATAGAAGACTCATCAACCAGTATCTGATTACCAGTAGTATGCTAGTAATGTTTAAAAAGTGGTTCTACTGCTTCCATGGCCCCTACTAACCACAGGACTATTGGCCAGTGTGCTAGGAATGGCGATTCAATTCTGCTCTCAACTGTCTTATGAATTTTGAAAAAAATTAACAACTGGCTCTCATAAATTAATATCAGCGGGCTCCAATTTACCACTGCTCCCATCCTCTTCTTCTGGAAGAAAATTACCAGGCTCAGTTCCAATTCTTCTGAACTGAATTAAGCTACAGTTCTTTAACCTGCATTGAGAAGGCAATCTAACTACTCCTACATTATACAAAGGAAAAAACACTTCCCTCAAGCAGGAAATCCAGAAACAAGAGAGGCAGAAGTGATGGTGATGTTTAGGAAAGAACCTTCTCCATCTCATTCTTTTTTTTTTTATTGAAAAAGTTTTAAAAGTTTTACATACATTTTCTCCCCCCTCCCCAACCACCCCCCCGACTTCCCAGAGCAAATACAAGATAAAATACAGCTCAAATTCTCTAAATTAAACTCCATTTCACACTTATCATAATCATAATCATTAAACAAATAGATAAAAGGAAAGCAAGTCTTCTTTCTTCTTATTCCATCTAATTCAACAAAATTAATATCCATTTATAATTACAGCAGTTAATAAAACAATTAAGTGTTACCTAACCAAATCTATCATTACTCAATTTAGCTAATTGATACTTAACAAATTATTAGGTCTATACAATTTAACAAGATATTTTAAAACAAAAAAAAACAAAAAAACAAAAAGAGAAACCCTCATTCAAAAACCCCAAATTTAAAATAAAATACTATATAAACTCTTCCGTCCTCCACTTTTAAATCATCAAGGTCCAATTATAATTAAAACACTTAATAAAAAAATAATAATAATAATTTTTTTAAATTAGAAAAATAACAATCAAACCTCTTATTAATTTATCAATACATATTAACAAATCAACTAAAAACATCATTTAATAACTATATCAAACATTTAAATTCTTCATACTAGATTAAACCAGTTGCTAATCTTCTTGTCTTCACATCTTCCAACAGCATATAGAATATCTTCATTTGCGTCTACCCACCTAAATAAAAATTGCTTCTTTATATAACCCCCCCCCGAGTGACTTTATAATTATATTTGAAATAGTATCCATCAAATCCAGTCAAAAATTAGATTAATAAATTCATCAGACGTATTAGGGAAACCACCAGATCACCTGCAATTGCCCTAGGTCCATAGTCCTTTTGCCTTATATTTATTACCATCAAACAGGAAACTCCAATTTACTATATTCAATAAAACTTCTGTGATTGCAATTATGTCCAAATTTATTACAGTCCTCAATAAAATATTCCAAATCATTCAATTCAGGGCATATTTCACAGCCCAACACACCAGCATTGCTGTGATCTGTTTATTCTTCTCAAAATATTCCAATACAGCTGTAGGTTGCCTCCTCATCGTCGCTCATCACTTAGTTAACTGGCATTAGACTGCTGTCTGTTTTGTTTTTTTTCCCCAAAAGTTCAAAATCTTTAAACAGTTAAACAATACTTTTTAAGGACCATCATCTCATCAAGCAGGGTTATTTTCCATTTTTCCAGTCTTTCTTCTTTTCCTTTTTACGAACTTTCTTCTTAACTTTGATCCCTCTGCCTTTTTTAACTCCAGTAGAATTTTGCAGTTTTTGGGATTGCATATTATAAAATTTTTGCAGAAATGTAACTTCTTCTGGAAACAGCTCTTTAAATGCAAATTGGGTTTTATAAAAAAAAATTCGTGTGACCAAAATCTCATCAGCTTCCAAAATTTCTTGCTCCTTATTCTGCACAGCATTCACCTTTCTCTCCTCAGTAAAAACTGCTATGGTCTGTTGTTGTTCTTTTCCATCTCCCAACTCTTCATTCAATCCCCCACTGCTAGATTGCAACTCAGTATTTCCATGTATTTCATTGTTTCCAGCTTGAGAAGCTTGAAATATAGTATCAATTCTTTCCAATAAAGCAGAGGTAACTGAATTCCAAGCTTCCTCAAAATCAGACCATATCTGAGGGTTAATTAACCCTTCTTTGCTTTCTTTGCTTTCAAAAAGACCAGCCATCTTGCCCCCCTTCGTCCTTCCCTTCCAGAAGGACAGAAAAAAAAGGAAAAAAAAGAGTATTAAAAAGAGAAAAAAAAAGACCCTTTACAATTTGTAATTTATATTGCTACTTCAATTATTATTATTACATCCTTTCTTGTTTCATCCACTTTTCAAAAAAGAGTTTTACGTTCCAAACAGGGGCTTGTCAATAATTACTTTTAACTTTCACTTCTTCACGCCCCATTGAAACTCAAACGCCATCTTGCTTTCACTTTCAGCTTAGGGAAAATCTTTTAAAGAAAGTAAATCTTTGGAGTTAAAAGGAAAAAAAAAACTTGCTGTTTCATTCATGCTGTTTGTGCTCCGCCAGCTTGATTCAAAGAATATTTGTTTAAAGTTAGTTGCTGGGATGGTAGCAACATCTAGCTCTGCAAAGCAGAGACATCCAGGGTCCGGAGTACTGACAGGCTTAACGGGGAGCTCTCATCTTCGAGCGCCAGATTATGGGTAAAATCTGGCACTCTCAGGGAGCTCTACCCCACCCGTCTACTGACTTTCCCCCCTCATACCAGGTGGAAAGTTTTCAAACCGCAAGACAGCTGATAGTCGCTGTTCTTGCGGTTCTACTGAGCCTTGGGTTGGCGCTTCAAAAAGAAGCGTCCGGCCATGTCGCAGTCCCACCGGAAGTCCCTCCATCTCATTCTTAGCAAAGATTCAACTCTCATCCTGGCTAGTTTATGAGTGTGGAGAAGTGGGAGCATTGCTATTTGTGTTTAGCAAGCCCTGAAGCTGTGTATTATTTAAAAGACTTTTCAATCAAATTAAAATGCAGACAAACCCAACTGTAAAAATATCCTTCTGGCTTTGCACCTTTCATGATCACACATGTTTTGCAGGTCAAACTTCCTTTTTTCTGGATTGTAATCCATTATCTTTGCCCAAACTGGGACACATAATCCAACATATCCAAGGATGATCCAATAGACAATTTTACTCAAAATGTATTAGTAATTGTTTATAAGTGTTTTTATATTTTATTGATATTTTTTCATAGGTCAAAGCTTTATGTAAATGTATCAAATAACAATAATAATAGAAATAGAATGACCGAGGCAAAGAACAAACAAACAAAGCAAAGCAAAGATAGTGCCAATACTAATAGACACCTTTGGTACAATCTCCAAAAGCTGGAGCATCACTTCAACACCATCGACATTGACAAAACCACCATCAGTCAATTGCAAAAGGCAGCTTTACTTGGAACAGATTACATCCTTGGACTATGTCTGTAACTTCATTGAACATCCACATCTGCCTATCCCAGATTCTTGAGAAAGACTTAATAGGCAGATAAAAATGCCAAATCTAACCCAGCTGACTATATGATGAAACAAATAATAATAGAAAGAACAAGATAATTATCAACAACAACAAAGCAAAAAGTGAAATTGTGAGCCAATTGATTAGTTCTCAGTTCAATAACTCTCTTCGCTACTTAGGCAAAAGTCTTACATTGCAAAAACCAAAAACATCATTAGCAGAAATATGGAAATATGGACTGGAGAGAAAATTAAAACATGTCAAAACATTACAAAGATTTCACTGCTGAATCATATATATAATACTTCCTCAGTTTTCAAGAAATATAATCGCAGTACAATTGCTTGTTCTTTCTTTGCTGGCGGGGTAGAAATTTAATTTATTTTCAGTTTTGTGAGCACTAATTTCCCTTTATTACTGAAGAAGGCAGCACAGGCTGTTAGTTTATAATTTCAGCCCTTTGCTCTCGCTTTAATGTGCTGCTTCCTCTAATGATTTTAGGTCTATTTCTCATACAATTATCAGACCCTGCTTTTGCACTATAGGGTAGGACTAGATCTATGCTTGGGTAAAACTGAGAGGAGTTAGATTTCTGGTCATTAATATAATGAAAGGACAGCATCTGGAATATGCTAAACATTGACTGTTTCCAGTGACAATAAAAGCATAAGGCTAATGGTAAATAAGGTATTGGTTCTTTTCCTTTAAAAGCCATCATCATGGCTATTCAAACCATGAGGTCTACGTCATATCCTTTCCTGAAGAAAGTGCCAGCTGGTAATAACGATTCTTCCAGCAGGACACCACAGATCCCAAATTTAGTTTTTTTTTTAATGTGTTTATTTTATTTATTAATTTGTCAAACATGTACAAGATAGCAGGTATAAATATGAACACGGACATGAATGAAGAAAATGAATACAAATAAATGGGGACAGTAGGACAGGGACGGTAGGCACACTTGTGCGCTTATGCATGCACCTTTTATGTACCTCTTAGGAATGGGGTGAGGTCCCATTTTTTAAATTTTTAAAATATTTTTTAAAAAGTATCAGCAGATATTTCTTTTAAAATATAAATTAAAAAAAATATCTTTTTTAAAAAAATTAGCAGAGATAATTCCCCATAATTTTTCTTCTTTTTCCTCCTTCTTGCTGGATAGATTCTTTGGAGATGCCAAGACTACTGATTGGCAAGGAAGGTTGAATGAGGAAAGGGAAAAAGAAAAGGATCACTGCGGATATTTTCCCAGATGAGAAATAGCCAGTATTCCTTCAAAGCTATTATTACCACTGGCAGGAAGCCTCCCATCTCTGAAAGTGCTCCCAGAGATCATCTGATCAACCTGGGATCTACTCCTCGATGTTATGCATAGGCCCGTAATGGCGAACCTAGGGCACACGTGCCACAGCTGGCATGCAGAGCCCTCTGCAGGCATGTGAGCTGTCGCCCAGCTCAGCTCCGCCATGCATGTGCGCCTACCGCCAGAAAGCTGATTTTTGGGATGGGGGCAGGGTGCATGCAGGAGATGCACATGCATGTGGGGAGAAGCGCAGGGGTGTGTGGCATGCCCCCCCCCCCACGGCCCATTTTTGGTCTCAGGTGGCTGCAGGTGTTTCAAGTAGTTTTAATCAAAATGCAGTTAAAATGCTATACAAGCCATGGAGAATATAAATAAATATATACAACAGGAACAGGAAGTGCCTCACAGGAGCAAATAGAGGTAAATCCTACAGAGGCAGGAAATGCATCACAAAACAATGGAGATGAATGCTAAAGAGGAATAAAGCTGCATACAAGGCAGACATAACACTGTAACAGCAAGAGGCCTTCTAGGCCCAAAACTGGTGGTGGTGGTCATAGGTGCATGTGTAGGGGGGTGGGGGAGCATGGGGGGGTCGTGTGTGCATGTGCGGGGGGCGCATTGCATTATGGGTGCCACCTGTGTGCTTTTGGTACATGACGACAAAAAGGTAGCCATCACTGGTATAGGCCCAATCCAGCCTCAACAGCCATCTCCTTCATTTCAAGATATGAATTTGGGGCCCTTTTCCCTCAGTTGCTCTGGTGACTAGAACCAGTTTCACCAGTTAAGTTGCTAGGAAAACAGATGACTTGCAAATATTTTATCACAATGTCTCAACTTTTCTTTCTCAACCTCTGGACCAGCTATAGTTCCTATACTATTGCAGGTAGAAGAATATCATTTTAAAAAATGAGAAGAAAAGATGATAAACTATCTAGAGAACCTATAGTTTTCACTCAGAACACATAAATATCAGTCAACTCAGGATTTATCTGAAGACCAACAGCAGCCATTTAGATCTTGGGGAAAAAGACCCATTCTCCAAAGTCTAGGGCTAAAAAAACCCCTAAAAAAATCTACTCATTATGCAAGACTGGTCGAGCAAACAAGGTCCCTGCAGGCCACAATTCTATTTCTTTTCTCATTGTTGTACAACTACAGGAATTAGCTAGAGCTGAATAGGAGTCAAGGGAGGAAAGGAGTCTGGACCTCAGCGCCAGTGAAAAATGTACCATTTTTAAAATAGGCAGAGAGGATTAGAAATTTCATCAGAGACTCAATTGAGGGTTGCTCAACATATTGTTACATTCATATATTTTTTTTACAGCTATACATATGTTATTTTAGAAAGGCAAACATCAGTAAAGACACTCATATTTTATGTGGGAAGTTCCACAAATTATTTGTACTGATGTGCCAGGCACAATATGGGAATGGAAGAGCTGTCCAAGTGCACTAAACAATCCTTATAATAATTTGCCATTTTCAAGCATGTCTGAGTCTTGTGTTTTCATTTTGAATGCTTGTGCCCCTTTTCCTAAAGAACCATTCAAACGCTCAAGGGAGGGAGAGAAGATGAAAGATATGGCAAAGTTATTTGCCAAGGATGTGGTCTGCTAGGGACTCATTCTCAGTATTTGATGGGCATGCTTTTAAGTTATAATAATATTTATCATTTTTAAAAAGTCCCAAAGTCATCAAAAGCTTCTATATATTAAATAAACTTTTTGAGCCCACCTACTTGAACATTTCCTTCTTTCTTACCCAGAAACAGTAAAACATCTATGATTGTTTTCTCTACACTGAAAATTGGAGAAGAGCAGTATTATGGATACACAAAAGGCTCCAAAATTAAATTCCTATCAATATAGCACATGATTGTTTGAAATAGTTATGGTTAACAAATCTATTGAACATTATAATCAAGCAAATTATTACCTGTATTAACTTACAAGTTTTTTTTTATTTATGTATTAAACGAATTTATATAGCTGCCCAACTCATATGGTCCTCAACTCTTCTACTTCCCTCACTCCCCAAATCCACCCAAAAGTCTAAAATCTTTTCTCTGACTACCATAGAAGCTGCAAATTATGTGTTGGATGTTTCCTGCCACCTATGAGATCTATACTGTCATCCCTGATTTATTTTAATTTTTTACCTTAGTTCTCATAAAAAGTAATCCCCAAACAGGGCACAATAAAACATTGCAATGTCTATTTCATTGTAATGTATTGTATCATTCTCTGGTAAATTTCCCTTAACTACCATTTTGTTTCCTGGAACAAAAACACCTGAGGGATACCCATCCCTACAATTAGTGATGTTTCTTTGTAGTTCACAAATTGTGCTCAAAGGTGGTGTATACATCAGAATCATTAGTCACTGATAAATTACTATGTTTTAAAATGTCAGAGGCATATATTTTGAAATATATGGAAAGCCACAAACAAAAGCCTAAACTGTTAAACCGAAATGATATTGTGACTTGAAAACTATCAGGATGGGAAGGAAAAACTCAGACTCAGTCTTACCATAATAGAGAAGCTATGGGTTTAGAAGCCATCTGACTCCAGTTTATCCCTCTCTGGTAAATTGGCTCATAACTTGAGATTGCTCCTGGAGTACAAGCAGTGGTGGACTGTCGACGGTTCGAGCGAACCGATAGTTCCAATGATCAGCTGGCCCCCCACCCTATCCTGTCCTATATTTTCTTCTTTCTAGCTCAGCTGATTCGTGCAGCACAGCTGATTTCCATGCTTTCTCTACTTACTGGGGCTGCCTTAGAAGGTAAGCATCTGAGCTTCAAATTGCTGTATTTTGATCCCTGTGTGCAAGTGTGTTAGGCGCGTGCTCACAGAACTAGTTGTTAAACCGGTTGCCCACCACTGAGTACAAGTCCTACTCAAAAAGCACATGGCAGGTGTGGCCAGCAGGACCTTTGCATAGTTCAATTACAACCTTTTTTTAAAATTTGGACTGTATGTAGAACTGTCTTTGAAGCCACTCAGAAGCTACAATTGGTTCAGAATTCAGAGCTTAAGTAATTATGAGCATGCCTTAATTTACTCACTTTAAAATGCTACTTCAAAAGCTACACTGGTAACCAGTTGGTTTCTGGATGCTAGTCACCCCCTTTAAAGTTCTCAGGATCTGAATATCTATGAGACTACTCTGCTCCCAATAGATTCTACCTACCCACTTAGATTGGAAAAAGAAGATTCCCTCCAGGTACTTTCTCTTAAGAATGTTACCTACAGGGCTTTCAAAGCCAAGCCTTTTCTATCATGGCCTCTTTCTCTGGAGTGCATCTCCTAAGAGATTCAACTTGCCTCAACACTATTGGCGATCAGGAATGCTATTACAACTAAATTATTTCAATAGGCTGTTGGGAAGGGATGATCTCAAAAAGATTCTCCAGTGTAAGCATTTTTGCTCTATTGGAGGGAAGATTTCATGTGACTCCTTATTCACAGATACTTTGTCCTTGTGGATCCAGGAAGGTAGAAACTCCTACCTGTCTTATGCCATGCTCTTTCTATGATGCTCCAAATACTTCCAATATCAGGGCCATACAGATAAATGTTATGTTTATTTTTTTTCAAAGGAGGTTAATTGTACACTTGCAAATCAGGTGGATAAATATTTTCACTAAATTATGCAACTGTGCAAATTTTTAAATTAGATATGTTGTTTTGTTCTGTTATTTTTTCTTTCCCCAATACTAATTTCTGGTACTTTTTATTGTAAAGGCTAGTCAAAGTCTTTGTGTATATGGAATTATAATTCCTCAGCATGGAGATATTTTATTATCCACATTGTTTATCAATCAGCCGTTCAAATTCAAATGAACATTGGAGCAATACAAGCGTCCACTGAGGGAATCAACAAAAAGTCAAGATTGACCACAACTGTCAATTTTTTATTTGTGTTGTGACACACATGGAAAGAAGAGCCTTTGATGGATGGTTATGACTGCTATTTTGATTTTTTTTTTCATGCCTTCCCTACTGATGCTTTGGTAAAACAAACTGAAATTAGCAATGGAGTTCAAGTAGTCCTTGTTTAGTAGTCCTCATTTAGCAACTGTTTGCAGTTATGATCGAAATGAAAAAGTAACTTTAGAACCAATTCTTGCATTTTCAACCTTCAGGTCTGTAAAGCGAAGGAAAACTGAAGTAAGATCATAAGCACAAGCACGGTGGCACTTAGTGACTGCTTTGCTTAACAACCAAGTTGCTGATCCCAACTGTAGTCACTAAATGAGGGCTATCTTTACATATGAAGATTGCAAAAGACACTCATGATAGAAAATCTTCCACTGCCTTGGAGTAGAAAGCAGACAAGACTCAACTGAACTAGGGGGGGAAATTGTATAAATGCACAATTCCATACACAAAAACACTTTCCACAACATAAGGAATTGAAGTAGACCTCTAGAATTCACATCCCCTTATATAAATAAACAAAACAGGCAATGCACTGAACTATTTTGATGTCAGCTGTCACTTACAATGATCTTTTAAAAATTGTATATTATTTCACGAAAACCTTAGGTAATCAGGTTTCCATGTCTCATTGTGAGTACTTATTTGTTTTTATGTCTGGAACCAGAGGCCCAGAAATAATCCATATCTTCAGGAAACCATCCAAACAAACAAATGGATTTTCTAACAGTATTTTCATCTGCTTGCAAATTTATATTCTTTTTTCCATTCTCATCTATTTTTCGTATCCTCAAATGGGAATCTCCTTTTCCCATTTTCTAAAAATGAATACTTCTTAAGACAACATGCAATATAACACACACGAACCCCATCATGGAAAAAAAAAATCAACAGTAGAATTAAATTGCAAGCAGTGTTATCTGTGAGTAGATAATGGGTCTTTTATAAAGAAGCAGAAATTCTTTTCCTGGAGACTTACTGAGATTAGGGTCACATAGCAGTATATTGTAATATATAAATCTCTATAATCTTTGGCAGATTTATTACCTACCACACTCATAGTGCCCGGTAAATCTTTGAAGTTCATAAAGAACCAGTTGGCAATATATAATCAAATATAATGTGGTTGGACAGTCAGAAGTTGAATATCATATCAGTTCTCTAGGATTGTTTATTTGATCTCACTTTGCTATATAATTTATAAAGCATTCTTTGAGGAAAAAGCGAATATTTGTCTATTTTGAGGAATGAAAAATATTCACCCCAAATGTGGATGTTTTTTGTAGTACAGCAAATGTTCTAATGATGAAACGCATAAAGGGGTTTTGGATCATGACATGGGAGAAGTGGGTTTATTCCTATTTTAAACAAACTGATTTGTAAGGAAGGAAGTGTAGAAAGTGTTTTTATGTTTCTCCCCCAATATTGAATATATACACTCAGTTGTGCCACAGGTTTTCCGCACATTTACCAGAGGTGTAATGAGTAAATGATTGGCGGGAGGCGTTCTGTAGGAGATGTTACAAATTGAAAAACAGCTCCATGTTCAAACACATTTGCTTACATTCAAAGCTTGCTATCCTTGATTCTTCTTTTTCTCTTGAAAATATGTTCCTCGCTAATGAATTTAAATGATAAATACTTTTTTTTTTGTTTCGACTTAGACAAAAGTCTGTGCAGTACTAGGTACAGAATTGGCACCAGATGGATAACAAAATGAATACAGTCTTGATAAAGAAGTCCAGCACTATATAATATTGTACTTGTTGCAGAGCAAATCACTCTAGAATGAAGGTACTTGAAGTTGTGCTTGCTTACTAAAGTATAGTATAATTCAAGGCAAAAATGCACAAGTCAAGCTTTACAGCTTATAAAATCCCTCCTCCACTTGAGAATAAAGGAGTAATTGTGATTAATAATATCTTTTAACTATTAGCATGGGTGGGGCAGACTGCAAAACTGATCTCTATCAAGGCTTGGTCTAATCTCAACTGTCAATGATGCATACATACAACCCACCAGAGAAATGTGATCTAAATTTTGGATTTGTGTTCCCAGCAACATTTGGTATGATGTATTGTCCTTCTGTGGACCAGAAAATTCTATCTCTTTATGGAGTGTTGCATGCCAGTAATTACATTATCCTAGTTCTGCCCTGCATAACAGGATTTGAAACTGACTAGAGTAATGACTTTCATTTAAATTCACTCTATATTTGCTCCACAGACAGTATAATTAGAGATGCACTATCATACAATAGTAGATTGGATGTGTTAGGTTTTATGACCAACTTCAGTCATCAGTAAAGAAAGACACTTGCCATATTTTGCTAATTCCTTTACATTCAGTTGCCATAGGCTTTGCCATCCCAACATGTTTGGGCACTAAATCTTGTTCTGAACAAACACAGCTAGTGCCAAAGAGATCACAGGACCAGCAAAGAAGGAAACAAAACTACCCTGTTTCCCCAAAAGTAAGACATCCCCTGATAATAAACCCAATCGGGCTTTTGAGCGCATGCACTAAATAACACACACACACACCCGAAAATAAGCCCTCCCTGGAAATATTTAAACACATGCGCAACCAGTCCCTGCCATTTCCTCTGGTTTCCTCTATGCGCCCCAAAATAATAAGCCCTCCCCAAAAATAAGGCCAAGCGCTTATTTCAGGGTTCAAAAAAATATAAGACAGGGTCTTATTTTCGGGAAAACATGGCATCATAATGCCAGAAACAGCTGGGATAAGCATAGATGTCACCATACCTTTTCTGGAGACATTTGGCATCCTAAAGTGTAGCACGTTTTCCTAGCCATTTTTGAAAATGTGTAAACTTGTGCAACTGCACTTATATGCCGGTTCAAAACTTGATGTGTACAAGTTACATTCCAAAGAAAAGCACTTCAGCATAAATAACAAGACAATGTGTTGCTATTTTCCCCATTCTTGGGATACACTTAAGCATGTAGTCAGGTAGGGTAGGGAGTGATGCTTTTTGTATCTAATACAAAAATAAGAACAGAAGCACCCTATTGAAGAGCCAGTTTGGTCTAGTGGTCAAGTCACCAGATAAGAAACTAGGAGTTCTAGTCCTGCCTTAGGCATGAAAGCCAGTTGTGAGACCTTGGATCAGTCACATTCTTTCAGCCCAACCCAATTCACAGGGATTTTGTTGTGGGGGGAAAATAGTAGAAGGCAGGAGTATTATGTATGTTCACTGCCTTGAGTTACTTATAAGAAATAAACAGCAAAAGCACTTAGACTTCTACACCGCTCCACTGGTTTGGATTATTGCCCCCAATAATCTGATCCTCATTTTACCAACCTTGGAAGGATGGAAGGTTGAGTCAATAAAGGCTGGATAAGAATCTAATAAATAAATAAATCAGACTCAAACCTTATCTATGTTGCACAGTAGCTATAGGTAGGATCACATGAATAGGTAGTTATTGATGGTCCCATCCTCCATGAATGAATTAGCCTTTTAAATAGATTAAATGAAAGTCAGTTACCACATTGGATAGTTGGAAATTCCATTGATTAATTCCATTTCATTGATCCAAAATCTCTTTCTATTAACCTCTAGCAATAACTCCAGGTTTTAATATTGTTTATCTCTGTTTACATTTTCCATATCATTTATAGTTTTATATAATTCCCATGTTTCTCCCTTTACTTGCTTACTCTTTCCTCAAAGGGAAATCATTTGAAGTTCGTTGTCGGACCCTCTCCCCTTTAGCTTTACAATATGTTGTTTAAATGAGAGTGACTGAAACTCTACCTAGTTATGAGCTCTGGTGGTACAGTGGTTAGAATGCAAACTCTGCCCACAGTCTGGAGTTCAGTCCTGATGGGGTTTGAGGTTGACTCAGCCTTCCATCTTCCCAATGAGGACTCAGATTATTGGGGCAATATGTTGACTTTGTAAACTGCCCAGAGGGTACTGTAAACCACTAAGGATGGTATATAAGTCTAAGTGCCATTGCTATTGTAAGCATGGCCCCACCCAAGTAATAAGTCAGAATACATTGTTGTGTATTTTTTTTGTACATTAATATATCTGCTATTCTATATGAAACTCTGAATGGTTCCCATAGCTTTACCCTCAATGATTCCTTGCATGGGTTTCATTTTTTTTAAAATGCACAGCAGCTTCCTATTGCATTGACGTTTTCAATGAACTAACCACTAAATTGCAGTTCAATTGCTACAGCAGGCTATTGAAAAGATACTTTCTATTCATGCACATATCACCTCTTCTATATTATCATGCCTTGTTGATGATAGCAAATGAGGGATTGCTCTGGAGGTTCATTACCCTACATTTTCCCATGTGGCATAAACCATTTATGCATCTCATTAGTTTCACCATCGTCCAATCATTGTTCTTATTCTCTTAAATCTTAGTAGTTATCTTTCACTCCTTAATGAGCATCTGAGCAAAAGATACTTGTTCAGCAGACTAGACTAGACTACTTGAATCCTTTATCATAAGAAAGATGTCGTATTAAATGTTTTGAGTTTTAAAAGATACTTGAAATCCTACAAAATCCTATTTCTTTCTTTTTTCTCTTTTCTTTTTTCTCTTTTCTCTTTTCTCTTTTCTCTTTTCTCTTTTCTCTTTTCT
>WNWU01015993.1:0-17062 GCA_012654045.1 Ptyas mucosa | reverse complement strand
CCAACAAGTCGGGAAGGTGGCTGGCTTATAAATTAAAAAAGGAAAATGAAAAAGGGACAATCCAGGTACTAGAGGATGATGAGGGCAACCTCCTAAATAAAGAAGAAGATAAATTAGAAAGAGGGAGGGAATATTATGAAGCCCTCTATAAAGATGAGGAGGCACCAGAAGAAATAGTGGAGCAATACCTGGCAAATGCTGACCTCCCACAAATACCGGAGGAAGAGAGAGAAATGCTTAATGGAAAGATAACAATCCAAGAACTTAAAATAGCCTCTCCGAACTCAAAAATAACAAATCGCCAGGTCCAGATGGATTCCCAGGGGAAATATATAAAAAACTAGAAGAAATACTCCAACCCAAATTAGTAGAAATTTTCAATGAGGCCTTGATGGGTGCAAAAATTCCGGACACGTGGAGGGAAGCATGTTTCCCTTCTACTGAAAGAAGGTGCCGACCTAAAACAAATTCAAAGTTACAGGCCAATTTCCCTCCTAAACACTGATTATAAATTATTTATGAGCATAATGGCGGAAAGACTCAAAAAAATATTAAATGCCTGTATACACAAGGATCAGAATGGATTTCTCCCGGGAAGGCAAATTAGGAATAATTTGACAATTGTGCTAAACACCCTGGAATATTACAAAGAACACCCCGAAAAGCAGATGGCTTTAATCTTTTTGGATGCCCAAAAGGCATTCGATAATCTAAATTGGAACTTCATGAACAAGCAAATCAAAATAATGGGATTCGGAACAAATTTTGCTAAAATGATAGAAAGTGTTTATGACAATCAAAGGGTGAGTATCCTAGTAAATAGTTACAGGACAAGAACATTTCAGATCAGAAAGGGGGTAAGGCAAGGGTGCCCCCTGTCACCCTTATTATTCATATTGGCCTTAAAGTCCTGTTATGGAAAATTAGAAATAATAGAGACATTAAAGGCTTAAAGATCAGGAATGAGATCTTCAAAACACAAGCCTTTGCAGATGATGTGGCTCTAATATTAGAAGACCCTCTAGAATCTTGTTTTTCCTTTCTTTTTCTTAGGTTTTCCTTTCTTTTTCGTAAGGCCTCATCAGTTAGCCACATCCTCATCTCAAGAACCTCAAGAGAAATACACATAAAACCTACGAAAAAGAAAGAAAAAGCAAATATTGTACCTTTACAGGGAGGATACATGAGATGACGGTGTGGCTAACTGATGAGGCCTTATAAGGCCTCATAGATCTATCTTAGTCTTCCAATGGGCAGCAAAGGATCTGCTGGCTGCCAGAAGAAAAAAAGCAAATTCGGCTCAGATTTAAAACCCAAAATTTAAAACACCCAATTTAAAATCATTACAGTGATAGCTCAGCCTGGCAGAACAGCAGGGTCTTGAGGGCACAGCGAAATACAAGGAGATCGGAGTTCTTACGCATTTCCAGGGGCAGTTCATTCCACAAGGCAGGGATTCCCACAGAGAAGGCCCTCCCCCTGGGTATCACCAGCCAACATAACTTGGCCGATGGCACCCTGAGGAGACCTTCTCTGTGGGAGCGGACTGGCTGGTGGGAGGCTACTGGTGGCAGAAGCCGGTCTCGAAGGTACCCGGGTCCTATGCCATGGAACACTTTAAAGGTGGTAACCAACACCTTGAATTGCACCCGGAAGACCACTGGGAGCCAGTGCAGCTCGCGCAGGAGGGATGTCACATGGACACAACGAGTCACACCCATAACCACCCGTGCGGCCGCATTCTGGACCAGTTGGAGCCTCTGAGTGCTCTTCAAGGGGAGCCCCATGTAGAGAGCATTACAGTAGTCCAGCCGGGAGGTGACAAGGGCATGAGTGACCGTGCGCAAAGCGTCCCGGTCCAGAAAGGGCTGCAACTGGCATATTAGGCAAACCTGATAGAAAGCCCCCCTGGCCATGGCCACCATATGCTCTTCTAAAGACAGCCATGCATCCAGGAGGACACCCAGATTACAAGCCCTCTCTGTGTGGGGTAGAGATTCACCCCCAATAGTCAGCGATGGCACCAGCTGACTATATCGGGACGCTGGAAGCCACAGCCACTCAGTCTTGGAAGGGTTGAGTCTGAGCCTATTTCTCCCCATCCAGACCCGTACGGCCTCCAGGCAGCGAGACATCACATCAAGGGCATTGTTAGGGTGGTCTGGGGTGGAGATGTACAGCTGAGTATCATCAGCGTACTGATGGACTCTCACCCCAAAACCACGGATGTTCTCACCCAGCGGCTTCACATAAATGTTGAACAGAAGGGGCGAGAAGACCTACCCTTGCGGCACTCCCCATGCGAGGTGCCATGTGGTCGACCTCTGCCCCGCTGCCAACACAAATTGCAAACAGTCAGAGAGGAAGGAGGAGAACCACCATAGGACAGTGCCCCCTATTCCTAACCCCCTCGACCACTGCAGCATGATACCATGGTCAATGATATCAAAAGCCACTGAGAGATCTAACAGGAGAAGGACAGAGGAGCAACCCCTGTCCCGAGCCCTCCAGAGATCATCCACCAATGCGACCAATGCCGTTTCTGTACTGTACCCCTGCCTGAAGCCCGACTGGTATGGATCCAGATAGATAGCTTTATCCAGGTGCCGGGGAAGCTGTCGTGCCACCACACTCTCAACAATCTTTGCCACAAAACGAAGGCTGGAGACCGGATGGTAGTTAATTAATTCAGCCGGGTCCAGGGAAGGCTTCTTGAGGAGGGGCCTCACCACCACCTCTTTCAAGGCACCCTCACTCAGAGAAGCACTTATAATCCCCTGGAGCCAGCCTCGTGTAACCTCCCGGGAGGCCAGTACTAACCAGGAGGGACACGTGTCCAATAAACATGTGGCAGCACTAATTTTACCCAGAACCCTGTCCACATTCTCGGGAGCCACAGGATCAAACTCCTCCCAGATAATATTCTCAAGACCTACCCTCGTCTTCCCCCCTGCACCCCTCCAGTCGGAGTCCAATTCTTCCCAAATCCGAGCAACTTTATCATGCAGGAATTGCACAAAATCTTCAGCTCGGCCCTGCAAGGGATCTCCCCGCACTCCCCCCCCCGGAGAAGGGAGTGGGTCACCCTAAACAGGGCGGCTGGGTGGTTCTCTGCAGATGTGATAAGAGTGGAGAAATGGTTAGATTTCGCTACTTTTATCACCACTAGGTAGGTCTTGATATAAGCCCTCACCAGTGTTCAGTCAGAATCAGATTGACTAGTCCTCCAAATGCTCTCTAAGCATCTTTTCCAATGCTTCATCTCTCTCAGCTCCTCGGAGAACCAAAGAGCCAATTGAGATCAGCATCGGGTCAAAGGCCGCAAAGGCATGACGTGGTCCAAAGCCCTAGTGGCTGCACTCTCCCAGGTAACCACCAGGTCTTTAGTCGAGTCGTGTGCCAGAGTCTTAGGAAACGGCCCAAGCTCCGTCAGGAATCTTTCGGGGTCCATCAGGCACCTGGGACGGAACCATCTGGTCAGTTCCGTCTCCCTGCAGCGGGGGGAAGCAGTTGGAAAGTCCAAGTGAAGGATTGAATGATCTGTTCATGACAAGGTTTTAATATCTAGGTCCCCTCTACCAAGATCATTCAACCACTGACCAGAGATGAAAATCAAGTCCAGGGTGTGTCACCCCGTGTGCGTGGGGCCTTGAACTAACTGGGTCAGGTCCATGGCCACCATGGAAGCCATGAACTCCCTAGCCACCTCTGACCCCTTGCCGGTGGATGGTAGATTGAAATCCCCCATGACAATAAGTCTGGGGGTATCAACCACTACCCGGCAATAACTTTGTGTAGCTCGGGCAGGGTCACCACTACGTGGTAGGGAGCCAGGTATGCAGTCAGAAAACCCATCTGCACCCCACGGCCCCACTTCACACACAGGGATTCACACCCGGCTATCTGAGGAACAGTGGTCTCCCTCGGACAAAGACTTTCCCTAATAATTGCCGCCCCCCCCGCCCCTCTCCTGAGCCCTCGGCTGATGAAATGCACGGAAACCTGGTGGACACATTTCTACGAGGGGGACCCCCTTCTCCTGGCCCAACCAAGTTTCTGTAATTCCTGCCAGGTCCGCACCCCCCTCCAAAATAAGATCACAAATGAGCGGGGCTTTATTAACTACTGACCTGGCATTTCACAACATCAGTCGAGGGCCCCAGGCCTGAGACATTGTGCAACCTAGGACACAAGTCGCACATTGTGGGCTGGAGTGCGCAATCGCTCGAATACAGCACGTGCGCACCTCCGGAACATGATATGGCCCCCTGCGCCCATCATATCTGCCCCTCCCTTTAGTGTTGTAATATGTATGTATGTATGTATGTATACTGTATGTGTGCATATATGTAAGTGTGTGTGTGTGTGTGTATAAATTTTATTTCTTGATAAGTTTGTATATTGTTCCCTCTTTGATCTGGTTTCTCTATTCAGTTAATAAAAGAAAAGAGAACAGACTGTAAATGAAAGGGCAAACTAAATGGCTTGAATATTTTAAAGAAAAAAACAGAGAAGAGGATTGGGCCTGGATTACAAAGTGCTAACTCTACCCTGTGGTGAGAATCAAGGAGGTACATTTTTTTCTTCTTTATTTAATTGGAATTATTTTTTCCTTTATGTAGGGAAGAATCATTGGATAATATTGGGATGTCTAAGTTTTGCCATTCTGATTCTGGCTGCCTTGACTTATCTGGTAAAGAAAGGTGAGTGATGGTGGCAGGAAAAGAATAGAGAAAGTGGCCTTTGTTACCAAATGTATTCTGTTGTTTTGTATTAATGTAATCATCACTGCTGATACATAAACTTACTGTGTTTCTCCAAAAATAAGACAGGGTCTTATTTACTTTTGAACCCCAAAATAAGGGCTTGGCTTTATTATTGGGAGGTCTTATTATTTTGGGGGTGCAGGCAGCCCCAACCCTTCATATGCTGCCATCAAACCCCTCCCCTCCCATGGGGTGTGTATAGAACATGAGTGGCCCGAAGGCAACAAGCTGCATGAGTGCCTGTCCCCACCCCCCATTCACATGCTTGCCAGGCCTCACCATGTCGATGTGGGTGAAGCTGGTGAGCCACAAGTCCTTGAGGAGCTCAAAGCCAATGCCACCGGTGCCCACCACCAGCATCTGCACATAAACCACGGCCTGGTCCAATTCTTTTGGCAGGCTCCAACTCCAGCCATCACCATAGAGTAGGAAGCACACTCCAAGAGCAGCTGCTGTCCTGGCTGGGGTTTGGAAGCTGCAGTGGCAGAGTTTGGGGGAGAGAAAGACAGACTTCTGCTGCTTCTGCTGCTCTCCTTGCATGCAGACAAAAGCAAAAGCAACAGAAGTATTTCTTTCTCTCCCCCAAACTCTGCCTCTGTGGCTTCCAAATCTCAGTCAGGGCAGTGGCCACTCTGGGAATGTGCTTCCCACTCTATGTGATGGTGGCTTGAGGCCTCCCCTTCCCCTCTGCTCCGCTCTGCTCCAATCATCTGAGTGCTGACTGACCAGAGCACCCGCCATTGAGTCTGGGAAGCCCCTCCATTTTGGGAGTCACTGGACTGGACAGCAACCAGGCCAGACTCTTCCTGGGAAAGGGAGCCTCACAGGACCCGTGCCTACCCTCCCTTCCTTCTCCTTTTGAACAAGGAAAGAAAAACCATAATATCCTACATGTTAGGTATTTGATTGTGAATGAGAGATTTCTCTTTCAATAATTTCCAAAATAATTAAATTATTTACTTATTCATTAATTGATGAAAGATAAAGAGAGAGGGGGCGGGGGAGCGAGGGAGAGAGAGAGAGAGAAAGAGAGATACAGTGAAAAGGTCAAGTCAAGGTCCAAGTCAAGGTTTTCCCTGTCCAGAATTTCTGATTCTGTGGTTTGTGTGTGTGTGTGTGTACTCATCTTTGTTTCTTAGCCAAGACAACCAGCATTGTCTGAAGACATTTCCATGGTCAACAGGTCAACATGACTCTATGCTGAGGTGCATGGAACACTGTTTCTTTTCCCACCAAAGTGTACCTATCTATCTACTCGCATTTGCTAGGTAGACAGGAGGTGAGGCAAGTAACAGAAACTCATTCCATTGTGTGAAAGAAAACAGTAACTAAAAAAGAAAGAAAGAAAGAAAAGATCCCTATAATAACTACAGATAATGATGCAATTGGTAAATTTATCACCAGAGCAAGATTATTTGAAATATATATTGCCTCCATCTTCTCATTTTTAAATCACAGGGACTTTCAAAAGTAATTCATCATTAATAACAGTTCAAATGATGATATTCTTGCCTATTTTCTTAGGCAAGAAAATTCCTACTCTTTTTTCCTCTTTTTGTTTTCACAGTGTTTTGTCTGTTAAAGAAGAAAGAATCAAATCCTCAGACCATTCCTACTGATAATGGGTAATATTTCATAATAAACAGTGGTGGGATTCAGCCAGTTCTCACTGGTTTGGGAGAACCGTTTATTAACTTTTTGTGGAGTTCTGCTGAATAGTCAAGGCTGCCTGCCTGCCTGCCTGCCTGCCTGCCTGCCTGCCTGCCTGCCTGCCTGCCTAACGATTTCAGTAGCTCACATACACCTCAGACATTCCTGCTTGTTTGTAATTAACCAAAGGAGGGGAAAAGAAAAAGAAGAAATAACTAAATAGTTATTTCCTCAGCAGAAAAATTCTAGCTCCTTTAAAACTGGAAGGAGAAAATAAAGTGAAAGGGGGGGGGGTCTCTTCTTTCTCCCTTCAGTTAATAGCTCTGGGCCAAGAACAGCCAAGACAGCCAAGAACCATTTAACAGGCTGTGATAACAAAACCATAGGAATGCAGTCAGCAGAGAAACAACAGAAATTTACAGATTATAGAGTTTAACAGAGTTGGAAGGAACATTGAAGGTCATCTAGTCCAATCCCGCATCCAAGCAGGAGACTCTACACCGTTTCTGATAAATGGAAGTCCAGTCTCTTTGTGAAATTCTCCAGTGATGAAGCTCTCACAACTTCAGAAGGCAAGGTTAATTGTTCTCACTGTCAGAAAATTTGTCCTTATTTCTAGATTGAATCTCTCCTTGTTCTTGACAGGATTAGGCTAGGGAAGGAGTTTTAATGTTAATATAGAACAGGAGGTTCTTGTCAGAGTTCTTATGTCTTTTTAAATATACGTTCTAATTACCAGAAGTGATTTTATTAATTTGGAATAGGGTTGCAATGCTATTTCTATGTTTATGTATTTAGATCCTGCATCTTCAGCATTTAAGAGTTAGCTTAGAGTATTAGACTGTAAAGATTTCAAATTATCTTGTAACTGTGTTGCTTGTGTGTGATGAAGTACCCACAACTTCTGAAGGCAAGCTATTTCATTGGTTGATTGGTTTCACCCTTAGGAAATTTCTTCTTAGTCCTAGGTTGCTTCTCTCTTTAGTTAGTTTCTATCCATTGTTTTTTGTCATGCCTTCAGGTGCTTTGGAAAATAGATTGACGCCCTCATTTTTGTAGAAGCCCCTCAAATTTCCTGACAGAACAATTAATCAGTGGAACAACTTGTCTCCAGAAGTTGTAACTGCTCCAACACTGGAAGTTTTTAAGAAGAGATTGGATAACCATTTGTCTAAGTGGTGTAGGATTGACTACAAGACCTCCAAGGTCACTTCCAACTCTGTTATTCTATTCTATTCTATTCGATCCGATCCGATTCGATTCGATTCTAAATATTGGAACAGTGCTATGTTATTGTGAGTTGGACTAAGGAGAAATTATATATATATATATAATTCCTTTCACTTGTAAAGAAAGAAAATATGCAATATTACAAATCTGTTATCTCATATTTTTCCCAGGAAAATCTTTCCAATAAGAAAAAACAGAAAACATCTGAGAGAAAATGTTCTATGTAAGAATTTATTATTCTTTTGCCTTTAAAAATGAGGGGCATAAAATTCAGAAATCACTAAGCATCAAAGGGGATAATATCTGGCACATTATTTTGAGGGAAAAGAGAACGTGTCTCTTCAAGGAGGTCCATCTCCACCTTCCATTAATCTAAGAGACGTAGGCAAGGTTTTACAGTTGCAGGTGCTTTTGGAATTTAAACAGCATTTGGTTACTGTAGTCAGGAAGGGGCTGCCATGGTGGGTAAGACTCTTCACAAAAGCACATATATCAGAAAATAAAGTAGACTTCAGAATGTTCATTCTTAGTTCATGGACCCAACTTTTGTGGGTCTCAGAAGTGCTCCTTTAAATCAAAGGATAAAAAAGTTAGGTTTTTTTTTTTTTTTGCATATGGCAGCTTTTTTTTTTCTTTGTTTGTTTATCTTTTTTTTTTTTTTAAATAAATCAGATGGAACCCTGGTGGGCATGAAGGAATATATATTAGTCTGTCTTGCTGCCCAGAGCTCTTGGATTGGCTCTCCTGAAGTACCATGTAAAATGCTCAGCTGTGGCATAGTTATATTACATGGGAACAAACATGCAGCTTCAACACTTATCAATTTTTTATTTATTTATTTATATTTATATGCTGCCCTTCTCTGGAGACTCAGGGCAGCTTACAATGCGTTAAGCAATAGCCTTCATACTTTTGTATATTTATACAAAGTCAGCTTATTTCCCCCACAAACCGGGTCCTCATTTTACCCACCTTAGAAAGAATGGAAGGCTGAGTCAACCTTGAGCCTGGTGAGATTAGAACTCGCAGTAATTGCAGGCAGCTGGATATTAAATGCTGCCTTAATAGGAGGCATTAGCCTGCTACGCCACTCAGGATCCTGATAATGAATTTAAATATAAATTCATTTAGATTTTTCTTCAGTAGAAGATAATATATTGATTTTTTGTGGTCATTTCTTTTTCATTAAAGTTTCCATTTCATGTGTTTCTTCAATTACCACAAAACTTGATTTGGTGAAATGGAAGTATTTATACAACTTTGTAAATTACTCTACACACTGTAGTTCTTAAGCCACACAACCAATTTCATGTAGAGGCTCGGAGCAAATACACAGGAATGTTAAGGGAAGAGTAGCCAAAATTACTACCAAGGTATTTTTACAAGTTTGAATTATGAACAGTGTTTGCTTTCTTACTGATGTGCCAACTAACTGAATTTTCAAGGCTGCTTAATGTATAAGTGCTGTGCTTCTTAATACGGCTTAAACAGGGCACACAATGCGGTTGTATTTTGTCTATGACTATATATTTTAATAAACGTAAGTAAATATAATTCAGTTATAGAAACTGTTTTAAAAATTAAGTACATTTGAATTAATTTAATTTACTGAAGCATTACAAATATCATTATAGCAACTCTTTGAAGTTATAAAGGACTTATCCGGGGGTACTTAGAACCTAGTTCCAAAGTTCCAATGGCCTCTCTTCCCCATGATCACATGACCATATGTCAGGCACTTTGCAACATTTAGAGCTGTTTGTAACAGCCTGTGGTCAGCATTTTAAAGAAGTTTTTCTGAAAATTAGCATTAATTTTCAGTTTTTGGCAAAACTGTTCAATATGAAACAGTGGATTTGCTTTATAATTGTGTAATATTCTCTATGACTATGGCAATCATTTACAACCTCTGTGTTCACTTAATGACAACTACAAAAATATCATAAAATTGGGTCTGTCACACTGATGATCTGCTGTATGAATGCTATGACTTATTATCTTAATGATCAATCTCCATTATGGTTATATGCCAAGGCTTCCCTGTATAAAGAATGAAATACAGAAATGAAACTTTAATAAAATAGAGAAAGCATTTTTCCTATACCTGCATCTTTCAACCATTTTATTTAGAAAAGGCAATATGATGCACAGAATCACGGGAATGGTATATTCCCATTAGTTTTATTAATTTGTGGAATCTTTTAAAAATTGCAATAGTTAACATTTCTATTTTTTTCCTGGATAATGGAGAGATGAAAAGAGAATGGAACTGGAGTTATGTTGGAACTTGGATGGTCAAAATGGCATCAAACCTGAATAGATGTAGCTAATAATCTTATCTTGAAAAGAGTTAATTTTGATATAAGCAGAACAAACTTTCCGAAATTCATCCCTACATTTAAAGTGGGTTTTCAAGTTTAAATCTTTCTCAGAGCCTTTTTAAAAAACCTTTTCCAGGATTGCTGTAATTGTTATTAGGAATAGGATTATAAAACAGATTTATAACCTTTGTCATAATTGAGCTTTAGAAATATTTTCAGAGTGCTAACAACTTTAACTGTGGATGTGGTTCCTTTGGAGAAACTTTATCCTAATAATATATGTCTCTGTACTTTATTTCTCAGATGCCACCTTAGAGGGATTCCCTCAAACTGAGGTAATTATAAGTTAACTCTATTATTCATTGGTTTAAATATAGTTAGAACATATTAAACTTATTTCAATCTTCATTTATAATCCATAGTATATATGGAATCCTCTGTTTATAGGATTTTCCCTTAATTGTTTCTCTGTCCTCTGGTTTCATTAAACCTGAAATTTACTTGAAAAATAATTGTGCACTTTAGATTATTTCTAGATAGAAAATTGTGAAAATATGCAATCTCTTTCTTCTATAACAGTTTGCTGTAGTAACTTTAATTTCCTGTCGTTTTAATTTCAAAGGCACCATCATGCCAGAACACAGAATTTACAGCTTATGCATCCATTGCTGCAGTATAAGAATTTTTTTTCCTTAGGAGTTCAAATGCAATATGCATAGATGCCATAGCCTTGAAATGGACAGAGATTTGTGGAAGATTGGAAACCATATAGTTCCAGAAAGATCCAAATCAAAGAAGCCATTTGTCTCTCCATGACTTTACTCATTCTTTTCTTGCTCACACATTTATAAATAAATCTGAATACTCTTGAGTGTATTTCACTTTTTAATGAAATTCCTGCCTTACATAGCACATCTTATGGATGTTATATACACATATTCTTATGCTTCATACACATAAAGCAAAAGTAAAACCATAAAAATGGATATATACATTTATACTTACAAAGTTAAAGCATCAAAATGCAAATATATTATACAAACAACCCACTTAAATATTAAAATAGCTTTTGTAACCTTGTTATCTCTAACTTCTAGATTCCATTTTAATAGTAATGGTGAAATTGTGTGATGGGTATGATCCTTGCTCAGCATGTAGATTATAGGTTGTTTGAAATTTAGCCACTTTTTTGTGGGGTTTTTTTTTTGCTTTAATTATATAATTTCCTTAAAAAAAGAAAGAAACCAGCTGGCCAGTCACCCAGGCTAGGTGGCATTGCTGTATCTTAAAAATGTTTTACCTAAACTGACTGGGGAAGTGATAAAACAGTGCACCTCTGGAATTACTAAGAAAAAAAATAAAAACAATGGAGAATGCATGGGTTAAAGAATGAAAATAATAATAAATTAAAATTAATAATTCTGACTATGTGCTTTTTAATTAACACTTTTATTTAAAACTAAGGTTCATTTTCATAAAAAAATATATGAATGGGCAGATAATTACTGAAATTGTACAATTAATGTTCAATATGACATCGTAAAAGACACTTTACAGAGTGCATATAGAATTCTTTTAGAAATATAAAAAAACAAGAATGTTTAAGCTTGATTTCAAAATCTCTGTATGTTATTAACTATAGTAAGGATTTCCTTCTTGTGGAGAGAGTATATATTGGGGGATGAATCTTGGTAGCTATACTGCAGTTTCCCAAAGAAGAATCAGGACATTCCAGAGAGAAACCCAAAATAAGACACTGCATCCATGGGCCCAATATGACACCTAGGTGTTTAAATCTGGCCCGTAGGATATGTTGAACAATCAGCCCCCATTGTCTCAGCCCTGGCCCATCCCCATCTGCAATCAAAGGGTAAACCCAAATCCAGCAGGCAGAAGGCAGCTTATGTTCCTCCAGTTCTTTCTCCTCAACCCTGGGACTCAGACGCAGTCACTGCTCCTTGCCATAGCTGGAGCTGGACTTGCAATTACATCTGCCTGCTTCATCCTGCAAAGCGGGCTCACACAATAACCTCACCTGTTGCCATGTCATGAGCCCCAACTAAAGGCCAAGTGCTCCAGCCTCACCCTGCCAAGGAAGGGGGCAGCAGCAGAGGCTACATTGTGCCTCATTGGCTGAAGTTCATTGGGTGACACCCTCCCCTCCCCCAGTGAGCCTGGGTTACTTACCTCTTGTTGTGGATTTTGTCTGGGTGCTCAAAGGCTGCCCCAACTTTACTCTGGAATTTTGTGGTTGGAAAGTAGAGGGGCAGTGCTGTATTTGTAGGCATTGGTGGGACCTGCTAGAAAGCCTTCTCCCCAGAGGTGGGATTCACTTACCTTCCCTGCCAGTTTGCAAATGTGAGTGCATGCATGTGCACTCTTTGTTTGCATACACCGCCTCTGCACATGCGCATGTGCATTAGTTGTGCATTATATCCGGGTGGATGGGCAGAGCCTCCTCTAGTCACCACTACCAGTTCGCATGATCCAAACAGAACCTGTTCTGCCCCAGCTACGGACCCCAAATAACGCAGCACACACAAAGTCCGAACAAACCTTAGTTTACTAACTAAGGACTACTAATGAGCTTTCTTTTTTTTAAAAAAAATTGATTTATATGCCGCCCTTCTCCGGAGACTCAGGGCGGCTTACAGTGCATTAAGCAATAGCAAGCAGCTGATCTTAAAAACAGTGAATTAATCCACTGCGCCACCAGTGGACTAATTCTTAGTAGTTGTTCGAACACAAGTATAGTTTAAATCAGTCTTTTCTGAACAAGGGCTGTTAATTTAACTTCATTAACAGCCGACAAGAATCCAAAGAATAATAATTCAATTCTGAGACAAAGTATTTCAGATAACCGTAATCTAACTGTGGTTGGCAGAATGCCCAGAAGCAATTTGCAGGAAAACTGTCAAGAGAGAAACAAGAACCAAATCAAACGTTTCTGGAATCAAGACATGAAGGAATATGAACAAAGTTGTTTCCTGCAAATTGCATCAGTCGTCATCCTTCCTTAAATAGGCTAGGGAAGTGGCCAATTAGCCCCAAGCCTTCCTTTTGAGGAGACCTCCTCCTGAGGAGCCACTCCTGCCTTTTAACAGCTCTACGTACTCGTGCAGCAAGAAAAGGCTCCTCCTCTTCTTTCTCCCTTCACTTATGGGAGCTTCTGGAGGTTCTGAAGGCCCTGGCTGAATCCCCGCCTCTGGCACCACATCTTCTCCAGTCTCCTCATTGTCTGACTCAAGTACCAGCTGCACAGGCCATTGATGGGCCACAACAGAACCAGCTGAATCCCACCAATGTTTCTCTCCCCCCTCCCCAGCTCCCTTCTTCTTGCTATACCTGACCCTGACATGGCTTGACCTGGCTTGGCCTTTAGGCCATTGGGCTCAGGAAATCTCTGAAGGAAAGAGCTGCGGGGAGGGGCGGAAGCAGAAGACTTTCCAGCAAGTGCATCTTATATCTACAAATACGGCACTGCCAATCCACTTTCCAACCCCAAATTCCAGAGTAAAGTTGGGGCAGCCTTTGAGTGCCCCTGACAAAATCCGCAACAAGAGTTAAGTAACTCAGGCTCACTGGGTGAGGGGAAGGTGTCATCCAATTTGTCTAGGGTGAAGAGAGTTGTATTAGTTCAATATATTTTGGGCTATTCACCTCCTAAGGAATTGATATCTTCTTCCCAGATCTACCCTTTTTGCATCTTCGTATGTCAAAATTCTGTGCTGGAGAAAAAAAGACGTGTTTCATTTTTCTCTTTGAATGTGGAAATGGAAATAATGGAATTACAGATTGGCCTTGTCAGGGATGGTAGAATTGTCATATATTGTGATACATAGATGAACAAGTGCATGTTAAACATATTCCAAGACAATTAAGGTAAGTTAAATATATCTATGATGATATTACTTCCCAATCCTTCAAATCCACAACCAACACAAGCTGTAAAATTACACTGCCATACATTAAAGCCTAGTTTGGATAATGAGAAGTCTGCAAGAAAGCAACCAAGCTCAGAGATCCCCACGGACTCCTTATTAAAAGCTTATTAGAATACATTGTTTCTTTTGGAAAAATAGCATATTCTATAATAATGATTTGGTTAAGATAAGCTTTTAAAATTGTGCTATGTGTTATTGATTCTATTTATTTATATAACAAATTTAGTGATTGCCTGTATGGTCCACAGAGAGTTTCAGAAATTAACTTAGAAATACCTAACATACTTAACAATAATAAGTAAATAACCATATTTAACCCCCTAAATAAGTCTAAAAAATTCATACAGTGCATAGATTATTATCTCCTAGATGTAGTCACATGTCGGTGTACACACTAGAGAGGGAACATAACCAAACATGCTACATGTTCTCATTTTCTCTTTTGTGAGGCAGGGGAAAGGACACTGGGCCGGAAGAGAAAAAGAGTTCCATTAGCTAAACTATAGCTAAATCATCATTATGATCTTCCATTGGCTACTCAGTAAGTCTCCTAAAATCATGATGGAAACAGGGTGGGAGGCTTCAAGGTTGAGAAAACATATTCCTTCATTTCTTCCAGTGTTGAAATATATGTGATCACTGTTTAAAATATGATAGTGTTTATAAAATGTTTATTTATTTTTGTTACAAATATAGAAGCAACATGAGTTTGTATAAATCATTTAAAGAAATATATTTGATGCTTTTCATTAGGTTAAGAGAATTATGAACATTCATTCTTTTGGGGATTTTTCTTTCTTTCTTTCTTTCTTTTTTTTTTTGCAAAACACTTATTGTTTTATTCCATTGTTGCTATTACAGATATTTTGTTTGCAACACACTATTTATTGATTCAGATTATTAGCAGTCAAAATTTGGAGCTCTGCAACTCTGTAGGTGAGTTTGGGTATCTTTAATCACACAGAGAAATCAAAGACATTATATTTTTCTTAGGATTCCAGGTTAAGAGATGTATCAAAAAAGGGAAATGTTTAATACATGTTCATATTGGGTTTGGGCGCTCCAGAACTACTATTAAAAATAAATGAACAAACAAGAATTAGCAAAAAGTGGTACAGTTATGTATATATCACTCAGAGATGAAGTGTTAGATTCTATATTAGAAGTGTTAGAATGTAGATTCCAGAAATAATTTTAGTTCTGTTTTGTTTTATATGGTCCATACAATAATAACTCAGTAGTAATTTTGATGCCCATTCAGTACTAAATGAGCAATTTCAAAGCAAGCCAAAATTGCTCTGGATTACTTGGAGCTGAAAAAAAGTTTATAGAAAAAAGAAAAATATTCTGACTCTAAGAACTTTCATCAATATTTAAAGATTTCCTTGGTCAACTGGAAAATCTGAAAAATATGCAAGTTTTCAGCATCGCCAGATCACTTTTAACAATTTGAAAAGGAGTGAAGGAGAGAGAGAGGGAGGGAGGGAGGGAGGGGGGGGAGAGAGAGAGAAACAATATGGTAAGGCTCTGCTATGTCAAAGAAGAAATAGTGTGTTGACCGTAATATTGTGTTGTCATAATGTTGTATCAGTTGAAGTATCTATGAACTACGTGACTGACAGAACAGACTTTTAGTCTCCAGGGGTTATGTATGATGCTTGAATAAATGCAAGAACTGATTTTAAAGAATTGCAATTGCCTCTTCAGCCATCCCAAAATGAATAGAGAAGAAAAATAATTTACATATTGGCAGAACTTACATTCCCTGAAACAAATATGCAATCAACTATACGTATCTGAAAAGATAAAGGTTTCCCTGGTCAGTCATTTCTGACTCTAGGGGGAAAGTGCTCATCTCCATTTCTTAGCCAAAGAAGTCAGCATTGTCCAAAGATAATTCCCTGGTCATGTGGCCACCGTGACTATATATGAAGGCACATGGAATACTGTTACCTTCCCACTAAAGTGATAGTTATTTATACTTTCATTTGCATATTTTTGAAGTGCTAGGTGAGCAGGAGGTGAGGTAAGTAACAGGAGCTCATTCTGTCACTTGGCTCTTGAGTCTTGAACCTAAATTGTCAGTTTTCCCATTAGAAAGCTCAGCATCTTTAACCACTGATCCATCACACCCCCTTTGTACATATCTTTAAAAAATCATAAATCCCTAAAGTGACAAAAAGATAAAGAATGAGTCCATGGAGTCAAGGAACAGATTCTCCACAGAATGTCTGTGACTAGATCTAGGAATAGGAGAGAAATCTTAATCTTATTTTGCATAACAAAATGATATAAAAAGCAAAAGCCAATTATTTAGCACTTTAACACATTTCTAGATTTGGCAATGAAATACATCATAAGTATATTAAAAATATTACAGATAAAAATATGGAGATGTAGAAGATATGTATGCATTTGTGTTTGTTCGTGTGTTTGTTTGTGTGTGTGTCTGAGAGAGAGAAAAGAGAGAGAGAGAGAGAGAGATGGTAGGCAAAAATCTATAAAAGATACATTCCTGACAGAAATTTATTATACGGAAAACAGTCGGTAAAATGAAATTCTTAATAAGACTTTGTGAATAAGGGCAGATATGATTATTAAACTATGCAGACTAATATGATAAATGAATACAATATATATTTCTTTAAAAAACCTCAAATAAATATGGGTAAAAACCAATCCTGAAGTTACATATGGAAAAATGAAAAAAGGAGAGAAAAATTAATAGATGCATCCATTCTATCCAAAACTCTTTGTAATTCTTCACAAAATATCAGTATTTAGCCAGGCATTGGTTTTGTTTCTGCTCTGTTTCTTTGTTTAGGTGAACTTCCAGCTCCTGAGCTGTTTTACAAAGCAGGATCTGTGGATCTTGGAGTTTCAGTTTCACTGTCATGTATGCTTTCTACAAAGAATAATATAACAAGATTTTTTTTCTGCAAAGATAAGACCCTTGTTTCTGCCTACAAACCAATATCCAATACGGCTACATATACATTTAATGTTGCACAAAGCTTTACTGGACAATATTCCTGTGGGTACGAACATAAAGAGGGATTAAACCAACCGAAAATGTCTGCTCTCAGTCCATTCTGGAATCTGATGGTCCCTCCAGGTAAGAATTAATATTAATAAGCTTCTGAAAACCACC
>WNWU01015991.1:0-11384 GCA_012654045.1 Ptyas mucosa | reverse complement strand
CTTTCCTGCATTGAAGAGCTTGGCCTGCTCCCGTTTTTCCTACTTCAGATGGCGACTCGGCCGGGACTTTGAGGTCAAGGCAATATTTTGCTGAGGGCCACTCTACCCCTCGGGCCCTTGGGGCAGCCGCTCCTGAACATCCTCCAGGCGCCACGGGAGTTGTGTACTTCCGGGAGGCGGCAGCGACTTCCCTGTGAGGCCGACGGTGCTACGAGTGAGTCCAAGAACCCTGCGGTGTAGGAAAGGAGGTCTGAACGGTTCCTGGCCAGGACGAGTGGTGTGAAGACGTCTCAGGCGAGTATCTGTAAGATATTGGTACCGGTCTCATTTGAGGACCGAAGAGGGGACCTGATCTCTCCCCTGGACTCGGGACGGCTGTCCTAACGAAGTCCGTGTGAGGAAATTGTGTGGGAAGGTTAAGTCACCGCGGTTCTCGTCAGTGGCTGTGAGTTCCAGGGCTGCGAGCCGGTGACAGTGTGCTAGGATGGGGGGGAGCCAGAGTAAGCCAAGCGCCAACACCCCGTTGGCGTGTATGCTAAAAGGCTTTGATAGTTATTTCAGAGAATACCCCAATGTGACTAAGGAACGGCTGAAGTTCCTATGCAGGAATGTGTGGCCACATTTAGGAACTGGGTGGCCGCCGGAGGGATCTTTTAAGGAGGAAGTAGCAGATGAACTGTGGGGGGTGATAGCCGTGGCTCAACAGAAATACCCAGATCAGTTTCCGTACATAGATCAGTGGGTGAATGCATTGACTGAAAGAGCCGATGAGTTGTTACAATGTCAGGTGCGTGTATGTGTGGCACGAGCAGAGGGTGAAGAACAGAAGCGGAAGAAAAAGACTGGGAAATGTATGAGGGATGTGCGTGTGAAAAAGTTGTACAAAACCCATCATTATACAAGAAAGATTTTGGCTGATGATGAAGATGTTGTTAGGCATCCCCCAACTGCTCCGCCGTTACCCCCCTACCAGCCCCCTGTGGGAGCTGGGGCTGCTGCTGCGGGAGGAGATGATTCAGAGGATGAAAAAGAGGATAAGAAGGAGGGTGTTCCTGTAGGTCTCCCAATAAAAACAGGCTCGTCTACTGAGGATAGTAGTTTGAGTGAGGCAGAAGAAGAGGGAGCAGTGGGAGGAGCGGTAGGTGGACAAGGTGAGGTAGTAGGAGTACAAACCCGGGCAGCTAAAGCCAAACGTAAAGCAGAAGGAGGTAATTTGCTTGCGCCACTACGCCAAGTAGATCAGCAGGAGATTAATCAGCAGGGGCAGACTGAAATCCGGCCCATGTTTCAGTATGTCCCGTTCTCAACAACGGATCTTTTAAATTGGAAACAGCATTATGGGCCCCTCTCTGATAAACCAACAGAGATGGCTGATTTGTTCCAGACCATCATGCATACCCATAATCCTACCTGGACTGATATACAGCAATTATTGAATGTTTCGTTGACTCCAGAGGAAAGGGAAAAATGGAAAACAGCGATGAGGAAAGGTGTTACGCAGGCATTTCCGGGAGATGCAGATTTTGCTGCACAATTGCCAATAAAATTCCCGGAAGTTGACCCAGGATGGAATCCCAGGCTTGCAGACGATATGACTAAGTTAAAAGATTACCAGAGTGCTGTAGTGACAGCTATAAGGGGGGCAGGGAAGCCGCCTGTGAATATGTCAAAGCCCTCATTGGTGGCCCAACGGGCGGATGAGAGTCCAGAAAGTTTTTTGCAAAGGCTGATTGAGGCTTATGAATTGTATACACAAATTGACCCGCGTCACCCGAATAATGTGAGAATGTTAAATGAAAGATTTATAGCTCAAAGTTATGATGATATTAGAAGGAAGTTGCAGAAACTAGATGGAGCCCTAGGGAAGAATACAAGTGAATTGTTGGAAATTGCTAGGAAGGTGTATGTGAATAGGGATAAGGTGGAGAAGAAAGAGCGGGAAACCCGTATGCATAAGAAAGCGGAGTTGTTAGCAGTAGCTTTGCAAGGAGGTATGTCCCTTGGACCTAACCAGTGTGCTTACTGTAAAGGGGAAGGACATTGGCAGAGGGAATGTCCGAGACGTATGAGAGGGAGAGGAGCATGGCGTGGA
This sequence comes from Ptyas mucosa, assembly GCA_012654045.1. Lineage (NCBI taxonomy): Eukaryota > Metazoa > Chordata > Lepidosauria > Squamata > Colubridae > Ptyas > Ptyas mucosa. The sequence goes on along the minus strand of WNWU01015991.1, from coordinate 9,292 downwards.
GTTGGAAGGGGATTTCAGAATGAAGGAAATAGAGGAGGCCAAGGACGTGGTAGAGGTGGATTCCGGGGACGGAGAGGTGGAGGTAGACCTGATAGAGGCTTTAATAACCCCAACCGGCTGCAGGAAGAGATAGTATGGTTAGCTGGGGTGGAATGGTCGGATTGACGGGGACCAGGCATGGAGGAGGCCCCATCTGAGCCCTTGGTTACCGTGGATGTTGGGGGTCATCAGACTACTTTTTTAGTGGATACGGGAGCTGGAAGATCAGTTGTAAATAAGCCAATATCTGCACCCGGCCCATATACTATTCAGGTTCAGGGAGTATCAGGACAGGTTTTGGGACATAATATTTTGAAACCTGTCTCTTGTGATTTTAAAGGAACAAAAATCCAGCATGAGTTCTTATACATCCCTGAGTGTCCAATTCCATTGTTAGGAAGGGACTTGCTAAGTAAATTAGGGGCAACTATCTCCTTTGATGAAGGCAGACAGAGGCTGACTGTGAGACACCCACTGGAAGAAACATGGAGATTGATGGTAGGAAGACAAGTTGATGATAGGCAGGAAAGGAAGTGGATTCAGTTTGCAGTGCCTGGATTGTGGGCTGAGAATAATCCTCCAGGATTTGCAGCCCACCATCCACCAGTAGTGGTGGAAATGAAGCCGGGTGCTATCCCTGTCCGCATAGGACAGAGACCTGTTTCTCGGGAAGCAATCGGTGCGGTATATGAAAGTATCCAGAGGTACTTAGCGGCAGGGGTTTTGGTGTCGATTCAATCCCCATGGAATACCCCGATTATCCCGATAAAAAAGGCCGATGGATCTTTTCGCCCGGTACAAGACTTACGACCCATAAATGACCTGACAGTGACCCTACACCCTTCTGTTTCTAACCCCTATACTCTTCTCAGTCTTATTCCACCTCAGGCTGCATGGTTTTCAGTCATTGATTTAAAAGATGCCTTTTTCACTATTCCCATCCATACTATTAGCCAACCTTTGTTTGCATTTGAATGGGAGCATCCTGACACTGGAACTAAGTCTCAATATACCTGGACAAGGCTTCCCCAGGGTTTCAAAAATTCCCCTACTTTGTTTGGAACAGCCTTGGCTAAAGACTTGCAATATTATGTTCCTTGTCAGCGAGGAGATACTTTGTTGCAATACGTTGATGATGTATTAGTCACAGGAAGGACAGAAGACACTTGTTGGGAGAATACAAAAGCTTTGTTGGATTTGTTATTAGAATGTGGATACAGGGTGTCTCGGAAGAAAGCTCAGTTAGTGCAGCAGCGCGTCAGATATTTAGGCTATGATATAGAACAAGGGTGCCGAGCGCTAGGACCGGAGCGGAAACAGGCAATCTTAGCTCTGGCAGAGCCCAAAACGAAGAGGCAGTTGAGGAGCTTTTTGGGCTTGGCAGGCTTTTGCCAGATTTGGATACCTAACTTTGCATTAATGGCAGCTCCTTTGTATGCTGCCACAAAGGGGGCTAACATGGAGCCCCTTGAGTGGGGAGGTGAACAAAAGAAGGCATTCCGGGATATTAAGGTAGCTTTAACCCAAGCTCCAGCTTTAGCCTTGCCGAATTTGCAAAAGCCTTTCAACCTATATGTAGACACTAATAGAAACATCGCCCTAGGGGTATTAACTCAGCCTCTGGGGAGTTGGCAACAGCCAGTGACCTATTTATCTAAACAGCTGGACGGAGTGGCAAAGGGTTGGCTGCATTGTTTAAAGGTACTGGCCGCAATTGCTGAATTGCTACAAGATTGTAACAAGCTCACCTTTGCGTGTCCTATCAATGTGCATTCCCCACATGCGGTACAATCTGTTTTAGACTCTAAGGGGCACTTGTGGATTAGTGGGCAGAGACTAGCAAAATATCAAGCTATGATGATTGAAAATCCGCAGGTGCGCTTGATAATTTCAAACAGATTGAATCCTGCTACATTGTTACCAACAGACTCAGAACCAGTGCATAATTGTTTGCAGGTGCTCGATAAAGTATATTCAAGCCGCCCCGACTTGACAGATGTACCTATACCAAATGCTGACTTGAATTGGTACACTGATGGGTCAAGTTACATGATAGACGGGAAGCGAGTGGCTGGATATGCCATAGTAGATGATGAGAAGGTAGTAGAAAGTTGTCCTCTTGGGGCGGGACACAGTGCACAGGTGGCAGAACTGCGGGCATTGATTAGAGTGCTAGAAAGAGCTAAAGGTGAAACTTTGAATGTGTGGACAGACAGTAAGTACACTTTTCTAACGTTACATGCGCATGGAGCTGTGTATAAGGAAAGAGGATTTAGAGATTCAGCTGGAAAATATATCTTGCATGGACATTTGATAAGCAGGTTACTGGATGCTGTACAGAAACCTAAAAGAGTAGCAGTAATGCATTGTAAAGGGCACCAAAGAGGGGATGATAAAGTAGCATTGGGAAATAGAGCTGCCGATTTAGAAGCGCGAGAAGCAGCTAAGCGAATAGAACCTACCCCTGATTTATCAGTGTGTGTGAGTATGGACAGGGGAATGATACCCCCTGAGATCAAACCTACATATACTCAACAAGAAAGTGTGAAAGCTGTGACTGACCTGAAAGCGAGAGTGAAAGATGGATGGTATGTTTTACCAGATGATAGGATTTTTGTACCAGCAACAGCAGCATGGACACTAGCCCACTTGGCCCATGAAACAACACACATGGGAAAAACGGTGCTAGAAGCTGCGCTAAAAAGGGATTACTTCATTAATGGGATAGCTGGCATTGTGGCTGGGGTAGTAGCGAAGTGCATCACTTGTGCTAAAATTAATCCCAGGCAAGGGCCAACGCTACCTCCCGGTGCAATACCCCGTGCATATATCCCAATGGACTATGTCATGATTGACTTTACTGATATGCCTAGGTGTGGCTTGTTCAAGGTCCTGTTGGTTATGGTGGACATGTACACTGGGTGGCCAGAAGCTTTTCCTACCAAAACAAAGCAGGCCAGAGAAGTGGCCAGGCTCTTGTTAAAAGAAATAATCCCCCGATTTGGGATTCCTAGTAACATATCATCAGACAATGGCCCTGAATTTATTCACCAGATCAACCAGGCCGTGACCAAAGCGGTAGGCATAAAGTGGAGGTTCCACAGTGCGTTTCATCCTGCTAGTGGAGGCCCTGTTGAAAGGATGAACTGAACCCTAAAAGAAAGAATAACGAAAATTTGTACGGAAAGTCACCTAAAATGGCCTGATGCCCTTCCAATAGCTCTGTATGCTATCCGTAGCTCTCCCCGAGGGCAGCATAAATTGTCGCCTTATGAGCTGATGTATGGTCGCCCTCCCAACCTTCTACGACGGAGTCTGGCAGGCTGGCCTGATTTAACTCATAAGGGAGAGGTTTGGAATATGGAAATGGTGCAAGAGTTGAGTAAACAAGTTGAGAAATTGAAAGACTATGTAATGGAGCAAGTGCCCCCGAGATTAGTGACGTGCTGCCACCCCTTCAAACCGGGAGATGAAGTCTGGGTAAAACATTGGAAAAAGGAACAGCTAGAAGGACGATGGAAAGGACCATTTACTGTTATAATGTCTTCTCCACTTGCTATTAAGATTGCAGAATCCAAATCCTGGATCCATTGGACCCGCATTAAAGCAGCAGCTGATCAAGGGTGGAAGGTGTGCATGGATCAAAACAACCCAACCAAACTAACTTTTAAACGTAATTAATAATATGTGTTGTGTAAATAGGTTAAGGCTGAGAAGTAATAATTAGGCATTGGAGAAGAAGAGTGAAGATATACCCTGCTGAACCACTCCGGAGGCTGGTTCTCAACGCACGGTAGAAGATTGGTATGGACTGATGTGGGAGACGTGGATGTGGGGACTCTGGATTGGGGTTTTAGCATCGTTGGCTGTGATTTTATTTTACCAGTATCGAGCTAAGATTTGTGGATTTCCTAAATATAATAATATTCCAAGTGCTTGGCCACGGCCACCTCATACTATTCCCCCACCAGGTCCCACTCCCCAACAACTCATTACGTGGCAAGAATTTGTAGCTGAGCGATTATAACCCCTGCTAAGTCACACCGGAAGCTGACTTTCTACGCACGGGTGAAGAACAGATAACACAGGTTTAGGCTATTCCCTTTTTCATTTTAGTGGTTAAATTGCTTTTACATTTTATATGTGCTGGTTTTGCAAGTGTAAGTGTGGGTGTTGTTGCTGTGCTCATTGCATTGATTGTGTTGTATGTACTCACTGTGTGATAGAGTGTGATGTGAAAATTATAGAGGATATATTACAACATTATCTGGTCATACCGGTAGGACAACCGTCCTACTATACTTTAAAATCTTGTCCTACCGTCCGGACTGCTTTGCGAGACGCCCGACGTGAAGCTCGAAGAGAGCGCAGAGCAGATAAGTATGCCAGAAAAATATGGTTTTAAGTGTTGGTGGATAAGTTTGCTGTTTGTGAGTGTGCAAAGTAATCTTGTATGTGTTAGCAATTTAGGACAATGGAGTAAGCCAGAAGAACAACCACGCATAGTCCAGGCCTATGACATTGGATCTGGAACTTGTGATGGTCTGCCGCCCATCGTGTTTACTCCTGATTGCTGGAATGGGATTCTGCCTCACCCCTGTAAAACCCCCCGAATGTTTGATCAAATAGCTATGATTGCTTGCCGAACTCGAGGTTATTCCAATCCAAAGGTGTGTCAATATGTTGGTTATGTGTTAAGAAAAGGGATTTGTAGTGAGACCCCACCTAAAGGGGGGACTACTTCCCTACTCCTGAACTGCAGTACGCCTCGGTTCTGGGGTTGGGAATGAGTTATTTCTCCGGACCAGTTAAGATCAGGATGGCAGGGAACCTGTATATTGCAAATATCACCTATGGAATATGGGGCAACCAGACAGAGTCGAGGAAAAGTACGAAAAACCAGAAACGTTTTTGGTCGAGGGCCCTGTGTTCCATGCATAAGTAAAGATGGTCAAGCCATACATATGAGGACTTATGAACCCACGTCCTGTACACAATTTGATTTAACCACATGTCAGTTTGGCACATTACGCCCCTCAATCATTTACAGGTGTAATGGGACTGAAGGAGTGCTTTGTTATAGAAAACGAGAACCTCGAGCAGCTGCACCCTCATTGCCGTCTGCACCCAGCACTGAAAGGTCATTAATCCAACCATTAGTTACAGCCTCCCCAACCAGGGTTATGAGACGCAAGTATACACCAAAAGCTAATAAAGAAGAATGTGGACCATGCATACAAACTACTATTCAGGGTACTAAAATCTCTAATACTTTGGTATATCACACTAGTAGACCTGATGGATGTTTGACATATACACCATCAACTTGCCAGGTAAATACTACTATATACTACATGTGCATACTACATGGTAAGGTTCAATGTTATAACCCTACTGAGGCTAAATCTATAGTAACATATGAAATGGCAATATATACAACTGAATGTGGAAGAGAGGAATTATTAAACAAAACTGAATTTCGGTCTTTAAATAAGCAGGTAGAATTAACATTTGACGCATGTTTGGCTATTAATCGCAATTGTCTAGAAGCCACATGTGGCTCTTTAGAATGGGAAAGAAGCTACATGTTAGAAAAGAAATATATGTGCCATGATAAAGGAGAATGCTTTGATCGAGATACCTATAGCTATTGCCCCTATTGGTCTTGTGTTATTATGTGGTCCGGAGCTCCCCCAGGAGGAAATCAAAAATGTAAACTAGAAACTGGAGTAGCCACCAGTAATTGTCAGAAGAATAACTGTAACCCTGTAAGGCTCATTTGTACCCCTACAAAAACCTGGGAAGGAATGTATGGATTGGGAATTTATGGAAAAGGAGCTGATCCCCATGTAACACTTAGATGGAAGGTAACTAAACATACTCGGAAATTACAGGATACAAAAGGACTGTTTTGGTCATTTTATTTGGAAATGGAGAAACTAAATATACCTGAAATTCCCCGGTATGTGACCAATACGTTTGTAAAATTAGCTGAAGATATAGCTCATACTCTGAATGTTTCTAATTGTTTTGTTTGTGGTGGTACTAATATGGGAGAAAAATGGCCATGGGAAGCCCAAGAGTTAAATTATTCTAAAGTATTGGAGATGGACCGCCAAGGTAATTTGTCATATACTAAGGGAAAAGATGGAGACTGGACATTAACCACCAATTTGGTAGGTCATGTTTGTTTTAGAAGAAACACCACTACTGGATGCAAAGAGGTGGGTAACCTCATTTGTACGGGTAAGTGGGAAAGTAAAGAATGGTGGTCGGGTAGCGAAGCTGAACAAAGTATTTTTTTTTTTTATTATAAAAGTTTTTATTGGTTAAAAATAAACAATATTATCGCTTACAATATGTAGAATTTTCATTATCCTTTTACAAAGATAATATATAATTACTTTTTTTCACATACAGCAGATCTTCCCTTATTAAAATTACAAATTTAGCAACCGGATTTATATAAAAATATCAGTTCAATATCCAGAGTAATATTAAAGTTTACAAAAATAAGAGATATCATAAAAGGCACAAAATAATATATTCCTCTCACTTCATCATTTCTTGGTTCTAGATCTCAAGGTTCTGGCCTTAGCACCCCCTTCCTCCCGGACCGCCACGGCCTTGCCCGCCCCTGCTCCTTGATCATCTAGTACCTCCCCTTCCTCGGTTCCTGTATCTTCACCCTCTAGGAGGGTCTTATGTTGCTCCAGATAGGCCTGAGCCTCCATCACACTATTAATTTTCTTCCTACTGCCCTCCCAGAAAATCATCAAACCTTCCGGCATCAACCACCTGAAGCCTATTCCCTTAAGGTACAATTTACTTGATAAAAAATAATAATTTCTTCTTGATTCTCGTACCTGTCTAGGGATCTGCTTCAAAATGGTGACCTCCTTGCCCCTGTATATCAGCGCCCCCGATCTTTGAGTTCTCAGTATTTCATCTCTCGTTTCCCTTCTCACAAATTTAATGTGGACCTCTCTTGGGACACTATGTAAAATTGCATATTGTGAATTTACTCTATAAACTAGATCCATGTCCCATCTCATAAAATCCAAACCTCTTTCAATAAATTCGCCCAACAATTTAACCATCACTTCTCGCAGATCTTCCTGGTCCACTTCTTCCACATTTTGAAACCTGAGAAAATAAGACATTCTATCGAGCTGCGAAGTTAAAATTACATTTCCTCTCATTTCTTCCCTCTTCTGGATTGCCCGCACCTCCCCCTCCAAACCTCCCACCTTTTTCTTGTTATCCTCAACCACCTGTTGAACAGCACTTAAATCTTTTTTCATAACTACCATTTCAGATTTTATTTCCAATTGCCCTTTTTGCAAGATATCAAGTTTATCAAGTTTCTCATCCAATTTTGCCAATTTCTGCAAAATGTTTTCAATGTCAGCTGCAGCTGGTCTTTGTCCTTTAGCCATCTTACAGTAATAAAGAATGAGAGGTCCTCAGGTAGGCACAAGCATCCAGAAAGAGAAGGTTCTCTTAAAAATCAGCTCTATTTCCTCACGATCCACCAGAGGGCGCTCACAGGAGCAACGAGTCCGGCTTGTAGAGTAGGTCAAACAGGAAACCAGAGGTGGGTGATGTCATCAATTATATACAAAGAAGCAGGAAATCAAGCTCCAGCCATGTTTCTCCAGAAGGACAGAGGGCTCCAGCCTCCCTTCCCAAATTCTGCCTCCACCATTCTCCACAAAAAATCAGTAAAGTAAGAGGTCTCCTTATTTTTTCTCGCTCTTTCTTCTCAACTACGGCGCCCTTCCCAGCTACAAGGGGGGGGAGAAACTTCAGCCCCCCCTCTCACCCGCAGGACGCCTCGTTGCTTCGCCAGTCAAAGTCTCTCCTTTTCTAGTTATTCTCCGGCCTGCATCTCTTCCTCTTCCGATCGCCTCTTTACCTGCTGCCTTAATTTCGATATACACCGGGTCCTACAGGCACATAGGCACGGAACGGCCTTGGAATGGCCGCTGCGTGCTGCCCACACTCGCTGGAGCCTCGGGCGCGCCAGCATTGGCCACCCAGCCCCTGGAATTGAGGCAGGGGACCCCTGGCAAGCCGCCCTTAACGGCGGGTACCCCCAAACCAGGGCACCCGGCCCCGAAGGGCCTCCAAGCGGGGGGGGGGATTCAGACGCTGGGGCAAAGAACCCAAACAACGTCTGCTGCCATCTGGAGCCGGAAGTCGTCCCCCGCTGAACAAAGTATTGATGCCCAGGCCTTATTTAGTGTTACAGGCATGGGATTTTTGAATGATCCTGATAATCAAACTTTGGAATGGCTAGCACCCGATGGATTATATTGGATTTGTGGAAAAATGGCATATGCCTATCTACCGAAAAATTGGTGTGGAACATGTGTCCTAGGAATAATTAGACCTGAGTTCTTCTTACTCCCTTTAAAAACTAGACAAATTTTGGGAGTCCCAGTATATGATGAAGTTGGAAACCATCTCAGACAAAAACGACATGTTGATACATCCCTAATAGGAAAAGTTAAAGTGGGAGGAAATCAACCCAATTGAGGAGAGGAGGATTGGCCCGCAGAACGAATTATACAGGTCTATGGACCAGCTACATGGGCGGAAGATGGCATGTATGGCTATCGTACCCCTGTGTATATCTTAAACCGGTTGATTCGTTTGCAGGCTGTGGTAGAAATTATCACTAATGAAACAGTAAAAGGGCTTACCCAATTGGCTAGAGAAAGTGTCAAGTCCCGCACCTATATTATGCAAAATAGATTAGCTTTAGACTATTTACTGGCTAAGGAAGGAGGAGTTTGTGAAAAGTTCAATCTTACCAACTGTTGTATAGAAATTGATGAAAGTGGTAAAGTCATTGCCGAAATTACTGATAAAATGGTCAAAGTAGCTCACGTTCCAGTGCAAACCTGGAAAGGTTTCAATCTGCAGGACATGTTCTCAGGATGGTGGCCTAAGTTACCAGGGCTACAAGCAATTGTAGGTCTAATTGGGTTGATTGCTGCTGGATGTGTGTTGCTTCCATGTGTCTTACCAATTTTTGTCCGCACTATTTCAAACAGTCTTTCTTTGCTAGTAGAGAAAAGGGCAACTGCACAGGTAATGGCAACGTGGAATTATGAAAGATTGCAGCAGCGTGAGGACCCTGATGGTGAGCCTGAGTATGTGACTCTTCTGGATATGTCAGATGAGTCACAAAGGGGGGAGTGATATGGATAAGAATTTGTATTAGATCAAAATATTACATAAGTAT
>WNWU01015988.1:24163-42043 GCA_012654045.1 Ptyas mucosa | reverse complement strand
CCAGTAAATCAGTCCAAACAACTCACTCTGGTTAACAAACCACGATGGTAGCAGATCCATCAACAGATAGCAACTCCTTCACATTAGCAGCTCATAGCAGTTCAGTCACAATAGCAGTTCATAGCAGCAGCAGCAGTTCTAACAGACCAGGTTACAATACTTTGTTTAAATATATTCCCAACTAGTCATTATCCCATTACAGCATGACTCAGCAAGAAGGTAACATTTACAGCTTAAAGTTACAGTATATATATATTGCCTGGACAACTGGTTCTAACATTATATACACCATATAGATTCCTAACAGGTCTTTTTAACGTTTTTAGCCTCAGGCCCATTTTCTCCACCACTTTCGGGCTGATTATGCACCTGGTGAACCCAGAGTCTAATAGGGCTAATATCTGCACATGTGTCCCTGTGGATGGCACCCTTATGTCTAGGGGGATGAGCATGGGGTCCTCTGTATGACTCACCGGATCATCGGAGTCAGAGTCGGAATCCGTCTTAGCTGAAGCACACACTGGGCAGCTAGCTACATATGCCTCTATGTCCTTTTTGAGTGTGGGCCACCAGAATTGTCTTTTAATGAGATGTAGAGTTTTAACAAATCCAAAGTGTCCTGCCACCTTGGCATCATGAGCGTGTTGCAACACTGTCACCTTCAAACTGGCAGGAACATACAATTTGGCTCCAACCCAAGCTGGTCCATCACAAACTGTACATTAATTCGAGTGGGCTTGAAACCACTCGTCAGTTTTTAGAGCTTCTTGTAGTTTCTGAAGAAAATTGCCTGAGAGGGCTGGATCGCCCCTCGCCTGTGATCTGGTAATCACTGGTGTTGCTAGTTGGGTCGAAGGGATGATTGGGTGAACCATTTCCTCCTTGGTACTGTTGTATTGAGGCAATCTGGAAAGTGCATCCACCATGAAGTTCTTTCCACCAGGAAGGTAGCATAGAGTGAAATTAAACCAGTTGAAGTGCTGGGCCCAGCAAACTTGCTTTGGTGATAGCTTACGCGGTGTTTTCAAAGCCTCCAGGTTTTTATGGTCAGTCCACACTTCAAAAGAATGCTTAGCTCCTTCAAGAAATTGTCTCCACGTTAACAGTGCCCAGCTCCTTTCGGACTCCGACAATTTACGGGATGTATAGGCACAGGGCTGCAGTTTCCCTTCTGCATTCTTTTGCAGAAGTACTGCTCCCACTGCTACGTCACTAGCATCAGTTAAAAACGCAATGGGCCTTTTTAACATTTTTAGCCTCAGCCCCATTTTCTCCACGACTTTCGGGCTGATTATGCACCTGGTGCACCCAGAGTCTAATAGGACTAGCATCTGTGCGTGTGCCCCTGTGGATGGCACCCTTATTTCTACGGGAACGAGCATAGGGCCCTCAGTGTGACTCACCAGATCACTGGAGTCGGAGTCCGTCTCGCTGTTGTCCGTGGTGGTCGGAGTTCCCAACTCACCCTGGTTTCGGCAAGTGAACTCAATGACTTCCCCTTACAGAGCGGTTTCGTGGGCTTTTGTGGACGCTTTGTCAGCCTTCTTTGGCCCCGAGCTGGTAGATTTTGACACTGGCTTGGAGAAGCACACAGCGGCCCGGTGACCCTCCTTGCCACACTTGAAGCACGTGAAGGACTTGCGTTTGAACTCCACTCTCTCCCCGGCCATCTTTGGCGCTCCTTTGCGGTAGTAGGAGAATGACGGATCCCCTGCACCGCCCCCTCGGAGTCAGCTTCGGGCCAGATCGATCTCCACGTCCTCAGCTACTACGTACCAACTCTGCAAATCTTTGGGGACCCCTCGTGCTCTACAGTCTTTGTAGACGTCTTCATTCAGTCCATCCTTGAAGCTCTCCAGTAGGGCCGCTTCTGACCACCCTGTCATAAAAGGTGCCAGCTCACGAAACTCTTGGGTTTATTCTGCCACTGATTTCCGGCCGTGCTGGATACCTTTCATTCAGAGTCTCACCTTCCGCTCAGCTAGATGGTCTTCAAACCACCTCCTAAGAGTTTCTCTTAGTTTCTCAGCAGGGGGGAGTTGTTATTGTGGCGGACCACCAACCATTCAGTTGCCACTCCCTCTAAGGCATTCGTGACGCATCTCACTTGTGCCACATCTGATAAGTAGTCCTCCCCCCAGTCCTGCCTGTGGTTCCACACTTGGGTCAAGAAAAGCCCCAAGGTCTTCGGTTACAACATCAAAGCTCAGGATATCACAACACAGCCAACTACCCAGGATGTTGCAGCACAGGACTCAGGATGTCACAGCAATAGAGCTCAGGATGCTACCACACAACCCATTACCCAGGTCATTAAAACATAAAAGACTAATGGGCACACAGCTAGGACCTCACCCACACAGGATGTTACAAAACAGCCAACTAATCTGCAAACATCAACTCCATCAACTAATCAAGATGTAACAACACAGCCAACCAACCCACCTACAGCAAAAGAGCCTCACACCTCCCCACCAGTATTTATAGAGAGACGGCATCTCCGATCATGCTTTGCTCACACAGGCATAGGCACTAAGCCGAAGACACCAGCCTGAAGATGACGAGTGGGACCTTGTCAAAACGTCACCAAGATATTCTCAATCTTACACAGGAAAAGACCTGAATACACCAAGACTTGCATACACACACACACACACACAAGAAACAAGTAAAGTAATAACTAGCAGTCAGAATAGAATAGAATTTTTATTGGCCAAGTGTTATTCGACACAGTCTTGGTGCATATGCTCTCAGTGTACATAAAATAAAAGATATGTTCATCAAGAATCATAAGGTACAACACTTAATGATAGTCATAGGTTACAAATAAGCAATCAGGAAAAAATATCAATATAAATCATAAGGATACCAGCAACAAGGTTACAGTCGTACACTCATAAGTGGGAGGAGATGGGTGATAGAAGATTAATAGTAGTGCAGACTTAATAACTAGTTTGACAGTGCTGAGAGAATTATTTGTTTAGCAGAGTGATGGCATTCAGGAAAAAACTGTTCTTGTGTCTAGTTGTTCTGGTGTGCAGTGCTCTATAGTGTCGTTTTGAGGGTAGGCGTTGAAACAGTTTATGTCCAGGATGCGAGGGGTCTGTAGATATTTACACAGCCCTCTTTTTGAGTTGTGCAATATACAGGTCCTCAATGGAAGGCAGATGGGTACCAATTGTTTTTTCTGCAGTTCTAATTATCCTCTGAAGTCTGTGTCTGTCTTGCTGGGTTGCAGAGCCAAACCAGACAGTTATAGAGGTGCAGATGACAGACTCAATAATTCCTCTGTAGAACTGGATCAGCAGCTCCTTGGGCAGTTTGAGCTTTCTGAGTTGGCACAGAAAGAACATTCTTTGTTGTGCTTTTTTGATGATGTTTTTGATGTTAGCTATCCATTTTAGATCTTGTGATATGGTAGAACCTAGAAATTTGAAGGTCTCTACTATTGATACTGTGATGTCTAGTATTGTGAGAGGTGGAAGTATGGAAGGGTTTCTCCTAAAGTCTACCACCATTTCTACGGTTTTGAGTGTGTTCAGTTCCAGATTGTTCCGGTCACACCACGAGGCTAGTTGTTCAACCTCCCGTCTGTATACGGATTTATCATTGTCTCGAATGAGACCGATCACTGTTGTGTCATCTGCAAACTTCAGAAGTTTAACAGATGGATCATTAGAGATGCAGTCATTGGTATACAGAGAGAAGAAGTGGGGAGAGCACACAGCCTTGGGGGGCCCCTGTGCTAATTGTACAGGTATCTGATGTGATTCTGCTTAGCTTCACCTGCTGCTTCCTGTTTGTTAGGAATCTTATGATCCACTTACAAGTGTGTTCAGGTACCGCTAGCTGGTTTAGCTTAGTTAGAAGAGTGTCTGAAATGATGGTATTGAATGCTGAACTAAAGTCTACAAAGAGGACCCTTGCGTAGGTCTTTGGAGATTCAGGATGTTGTAGGATGTAGTACAGAGCCATATTAACAGCATCATCTGTTGATCTATTTGCTCGGTATGCAAATTGCAAGGGGTCTAACAGCAGATCCATGATGGTTTTCAAGTGAGACAGCACTAGCCTTTCAAATGTTTTCATGACTACAGATGTTAGAGCAACTGGACTGTAGTTGTTCAGTTCCTTGACGGTGGGCTTCTTCGGCACTGGGATGATGGTAGAGCGTTTGAAGCAAAAAGGAAAATAGCACATCTCTAGTGAAGATGGGGGCCAACTGGTCAGCACAAACTTTTAAGCAAGAAGGAGTTATCTTGTCTGGGCCTGGAGCTTTTCCACAGCTTTTGTCTGTGAAATAGGTCTTGCACTTCCTTTTCTGTGATCACTAGGGGTTGTGAACCCAATGGGATGGGGTCAGTTGTAGGAGGCTTGGCTCGTATCTGAGATGGGGGTTGTGGAGATAGGTGGCTGTAGTTGCCTTTCAAACCTGCAGTAAAATACATTCAGGTCATCTGCCAGTTGTTGATTTCCTTCAGCCTGGGAAGGAGGTTTGCCATAACCGGTGATATTTTTAAGAGTTTTCCACGTTTGCTGGTTCATTTGTTGAGAATTGATTCTTTAGTTTTTCAGAGTAGCTTCTTTTTGCTGCTCTGATCTCCCTTGTTAATACTTTTCTGGTCTGATTGTACAGCATTTTATCACCTTTTCTGTAGGCTTCCTCTTTGGAACAATGTAGCTGCTTAAGTTTAGCTGTGAATCAAGGTTTGCTGTTACTGTATATTCGCAGGTTCCTTGTCGGTACACATAGGTCTTCACAGATGCTGACATATGATGTTACGGTATCTGCGAGTTCATCCAGGTCTGCAGAGGTATCTTCAAAAATATTCCAATTAGTGTAGTCAAAGCAAGCCTGTAGATTTAATTTTGCCTCCTCAGTCCAGGACTTCATTGATTTAATTATTGGTTTTATGGTTTTAAGTCTTTGCCTTAAAGCAGGTACAAGGTGAATCATGCAATGATCAGAGTGTCCTACAGCTGCTCATGGTAAAGACTGATAAGCATTTTTTAGTGTTGTGTAGCAATGGTCTAAAGTATTCTTGCCTCTAGTAGGATAGTTGACATGCTGAAAGTATTTTGGTAGCTCTTTCCTTAAGTTTGCCTTGTTTAGATCTCCCAAAATAATAGCCAGTGAATCGGAGTATTTGGCTTCAGCCTCCATAATTTGGTCAGCTAGAGTTCATAATGCCTTGTTTACACAGGCTTGTGGTGGGACATAAACAGCAATTAGAAGAAATGAGGAAAATTCACGAAGCAAATAGTATGGTTTGCAGTTTATAATTAATGTCTCTAGGTTTTCATCACATAATTTGTACATTATAGTTATATCCTGAGACCAGCTGTTGTTGATATATGACCATAAGCCTCCTCCCTTCTTTTTACCAGATGTTTCTGCAATTCTGTCTGATCGTGGAATCTGAAACCCTGGGATATGTAGGCTGCTATCTTCAATTGAGTCATTTAACCAGGTTTCAGAGAAGAATAGGACTGCTGAATTGTAAAAATCAGAATTGTATCTGTTTAAAAGGAGTATTTCATCCTTCTTGTTATGTCCTTATAAGGACATCCGCCAGTGATTGGCTAATCCACCGGCGGGAAGTTTAAACTACTGTCATTGGACAGCTGGTCTGCCGGAGCACTATAAAAGGGCTCCGGCAGCACAGCCATTCGTCTTGTTCTTGAGCTGAAAATAAAGTACTGAAACCGACCAAGCTGGTCGCGTCTTCTTTTCCAGCGCCTGATCTAACACTGGCGACGAAGGACAAGCAAGAACCTCAGCGTGAACCTCGAAGCAAAGAGCTACCGAAGAGCAGTCACTTTAGCTGAAGTCACTGAGCTGAGCACTGAAGATATGGCAACATCGCAAGCTCCGCTAGTCTCACTAGCAGCTTTCAACCCCAGGATGGAGAAATGGAGATTTCACATGGTCCGGTTCTGCCAGTTCCTGCAAGGGAACGACTACCAGGACCTCAACGACAACCGCAAAAGAGCCCTCTTCCTGGCCCACTGCAGTTCCAAAGTTCTGGAGATGGCCATCAACCTCATGGCCCCGAGGAACATCGAAGAAATGTCGTGGGCAGACCTCCAAGAACAGGAACTCCAATAGCCAACTGCTTCACATTTCAGCAAAGGAACCAGCGGGATGGAGAATCGATCAAGGACTTGTAGCAGCCCTCCGTCAAATTGCGAGTTTGACAACGTGGACAATGTGATCAGGGACCGCATCGTATTTGGCATGAGAGAGGTGGCCCTACAGAAGAAATTTCTGAGCCGAAAGAGGATTGCGTTGAAAGACGTCGTCGAGGAGGCGATGGCTGCAGAAACTTTGGAAAAAGCTGCAGCCGCGATGATACGAGCAAAGGCAATCCACAAGATTCAAAGGAACCCCAAAAGTTCCACAGATGACTCAACTGCAGGATCCAATTCCGACGATTAAATGGCCATCCACAAGGTCTCCAGACTCCCGAGGCAGGAAACCGCACAAAATGGCACCCGGGGGGAACGGTGCGCCAGCTGCAAAGGAGATCATGCCAGGGCCAGATGTCGTTGGAGGGACGCAACCTGTAGACGCTGCCACAAGAAGGGCCACATCACTGAAGCTTGCAGAGCAGAGGATCCAGCCCCAGAACCCTTCAACCACCGGCCGCACAAAAATCGGCAAGATAACCAGAGATCATCCAGATGGACCTCAGAGCAGCCCGAATGAGGAGGGAGCGAGTTCGCGAGGAATGGAACAGTCTACCAAACGACCATCGCTTGCATCCACTATGACAGCGCCACCAAATTCCATGTGACCGTGCATGTGGAAGGGAACCCCTGCTCCATGGAGGTAGACTCAGGATTGAGCTACTCCATAATGGACTGGCACCAGCTGAAGCGTCTGAAACCTGGTTTCAGCAAAAAAGAATTGAAACCCCTGCGATCGAGACTCGTGGATTTTGGAGGAAACCCCATCGGAGTCCTAGGAAGAGCATCACTCTGGGTCACGTACCACAATTTTCATGGCAACCTACCCATCACCGTCGTCAAGCACAGCTGTCCGAACCTCTTGGGAGTGGAGTGATTCAAGCCCTTAGGGCTCTCAATTGGAGGGATTCACCAAATTCATCAGGACGAACTCGACAACCTCATCAAAGAGTTCAAGGAAGTCTTCGATGGTAAGCTGGGGAAATTTGTGGGAAATTTGTAAGCTGGGGAAATTTCCTTTAATCTAGATAAGGCAATTACATCGATTAGACTTAAGCCTCGCAGAGTTCCATTCGCCTTGCGGCCCAAGGTCGATGCTCAGCTAGATAAGCTAATTGCCCAAGGCGTATTGGAACTGATCGATCATGCAGCATGGGAGACCCCCATTGTGACCCCAATGAAGCATGATGGATCTGTGCGCATCTGCGCTGACTATAAATGTTGAAATTAATAAGGCTTTAGAGCAGAGCGCATACTCAGTTCCAATGGTGCAACATCTGCTGCATTCACTCGGAAGCGGGTCAATATTTGCAAAGTTGGACCTGGCCCAAGCTTACCAGCAATTGCCAGTAGATGAAAAAACTGCAGAGGCACAAACAATCGTCACACACAGAGGCGCCTTTAAATGCAACCGCCTCCAATTTGGAATCAGCGCAGCCCCAGGAATTTTCCAATCCATGATGGAATGCCTTCTCCAAGGCACTCCAGGGGTGGTGCCATACTTCGACGATGTCTTAATCTCCGGGCACTCTAAAAGCCAACTTCTTGAGGGATTGAGACTGGTATTAGAGTGCTTCAAGGAGAAGGGTTTAAGAGTCAGGAGAGATAAGTGCATCATTGGAGTCCAGGAGGTCGAGTTCCTGGGCTAGCTCATAGATGGGAGAGGCATCCACCCCACCAAATCCAAAATTAAGGCCATCTAGGAAGCTTCAGCCCTCAAAAACAAAGCAGAGCTCCAGGCTTTCTTAGGACTACTGAATTTTTACAGTGTCTTTTTGAAACAGAAAGCCACAGCAGCTGAACCACTCCATCGCCTACTGGGGAAAACGGTTCCATGGAGATGGACGGAGGAAGAAGAAGCAGCATTCAGAAAGATAAAAGGTCTGCTTTCTTCAGATGGCATCCTCATCCAATACCACAAGACTCTACCGCTATTGCTGACCTGCGACGCATCCCCTTACGGCATTGGAGCAGTCCTCAGCCACCAACTTCCCAATGGCACAGAAGCGCCCATCGCCTATTTTTCTAAGACAATGTCCAGCACAGAAAGAAATTACAGTCAGCTGGACAAGGAGGCCTTGGCCATCGTCGCTGTCATCAAGCGCTTCCACGAGTACCTCTGTGGAAGAAGCTTCACCATCGTCACCGATCACAAGCTGCTATTGGGACTAGTTGCAAGCGACAAACCCACACCAGCGTACATGTCGCCCAGGATGACATGCTGGGCAATTTTCCTGGCCGGGTACTCATACACCCTAAGACATAGACCTGGCAAGACAATAGGAAACGCAGATGGCCTGAGCAGATGCCCGTCCAAAGAACCAGTGGAGGATCCAGCCCCCACACTCGGATTTTTCCATATAGACAAGGACCTGACTTGCCCGGTCACCTCTGCAGACGTGGCAGCCCATACACGAAAGGACCCAGTCCTCAAGCAAGTCCTATCATGGGTACTGAGGGGCTGGCCTACGGAGAAGACAGCAGAGAAATTCAGCCCATTCGCATGGAAGCAGCAGGAGCTGTCCACAATGAAGGGTTGCCTCCTATGGGGAGACCGAGTGCTGATTCCCAGCGCCTTGCAACGGAAGACGCTGGAAACCCTCCACAACGGACACCCTGGCATCGTACGGATGAAGGGGCTGGCACGGAGTTATGTCTGGTGGCCATCCCTGGACAAAGACATCGAAGAATGGGTCTCCAGATGTGACCCGTGCCAAGAGGTACGCCCCACCCCTCCCCATGCCCAGCCATCAGAGTGGGAGACGCCAAGCAGCCCCTGGGCGAGGGTACACATTGACTTCGCGGGCCTGATGCAAGGGAAGACCCTTTTGATAGTCGTGGACGCCTTCTCGAAGTGGCTAGAGCACATCCGAAGCAACCATCAGAGCACTCCGGCACCTGTTCGCAACACACGGGCTGCCGGATGTCCTAGTTTCCGACAACGGGCCCCAACTTACGTCCAAACCGATGGAGGAGTTCCTGGCAGGACTGGGCATCCGTCATGCCCTCTCAGCGCCCTACAGACCAGCTGGAAATGGTCAGGCAGAAAGAATGATGAGGCTCACCAAGGAGGCACTCACCAAGATGGGCCCGGGCGACTGGCAGGAAAGAGTTGACAACTTCCTTCTCACCCAGCACATCACGCCACACGCCACCACCCACAAGAGCCCAGCCGAACTGTTGATGGGCAGAAGGCTAAGGTCACCCCTGGACCGACTGCACCCACAGTACAACCCAGAGGTGGTTTCGCGCCTTCACCAAAGGAGACCCGGTATTTGCTCTCAACTTTCACAGAGTTCTGAAATGGCTTAAAGGAAATATTGAGAGCATAACCAGCCCGAAGTCTTATCAAGTGGAGCTGGAAGATGGACTGGTCTGTAAACATCACATCGACCAGCTCCAGAAAAGGTGGGGGGAAGCAGAGCAAAACCAGCCCGTCGAGCTAGGCCTACAACACCCCGACGAGGTAGACCTGCACCACCCCGGTGAGGGAGGCCTACCACCCCCCGATGAGGTAGACCTGCACCACTCCGGCGAGGGAGGCCTGCGACACCCTGATGAGGTAGGCCTACCCCACCACAGCGAGGCGAGCCATCGGCACTCCCTGGGAGTAGACCAGCACCATGGGGTCGAGGGAAGTCACAACCGCTCCGGCAAGGAAGTCCTGCACCACCCCGGTGGGGGAGACCTCCACCTGTACCAGCAGATAGACCGGCACCACCCAACCGAAGTAGACCGGGGACAACCCAAAGAGGGAGGCCTACAACACTCCGGCAAGGCCGTCCTGCATCAACCCGGTGAGGGAGACCGACATCCCCAGAAGGAGGTAGACCGGGGACAACTCACCAGGAGAGGGCCACACCAGCCCCGCGAGGGAGACCTCCATTGGCCAGACAAGGGAGGCCAACAACTAGTAGAACGGCCAACCACACAACATCCCATCGAGGTCGACCTGCAATACCCCGACAGGGTCGACCAGCACCAGACTGACAGGGTAGGCGGATGACACCCCGGCGGGGTCGGACACCAACTTGAACAGCAACGACACCAAAAGCCACAGAAAGGACAATGTAAACCCATGGACTTACCGGTCAGCAATAATCACCCACCGATTGACAGCAATGTCCAGCTGCAAAGTCCTGAGATCCCAGGCCAGAGAGAAGACCAGCATCACCAGGAGAACAATCCCAACAACACGGTTAGAGGCGCTAGCACAGGGCCCGTACCCTCGATGACCAAGATACATCCCATCGATGCGGCTGGAGGTGCGAGGACAGGGCCAGCACACTCGTTGCCCGAGCTCCGGACAGCCTCAGGACAGGAACCGGAGGGAGTAAGAGCCTCACCTGCACGGGTCAGCAGCGAAGCACAAAATGAACTGCGCAGCCCAAGTAGGGCTATCAGACGACCCGCCTATCTGCGTGACTACGTAACATTTATTAACATGAACACTGATGGACAGACTAAGAACTAGGAGGGGAGGGGTGTTATGTCCTTATAAGGACATCCGCTGGTGATTGGCTAATCCACCGGCAGGAAGTTTAAACTACTGTCATTGGACAGCTGGTCTGCCAGAGTGCTATAAAAGGCAGCACAGCCGTTAGTCTTGTTCTTGAGCTGAAAATAAAGTACTGAAACGGACTGAGCTGGTCGTGTCTTCTTTTCCTGTGCCTGATCTAACACATTTTATTAGCAAGTGAACCTACATTGGTTAGGAAAATTGAAGGCAGAGGAGTTTTATTTCTCCTATTTCTTAGCTTGATTAGAATTCCCACCCTTTTACCTCTCTTTCGCCGCTTCCTCTGTTTGGTTTTCTTGGTAATCCATGGCACCGGGGAAATTGCTTCTTCCTGTGTTAGAATCTACTCCACATTTCTAAAGATGGGGGTGGGGGGTGGGGGGGTGATTACAGAAAGCTGCTCCTTAAAGAAACGTTGCTTAATTTTTAGCAGATGGTCTTGTGAGTAAGAAATCCATAGTGAGTTGCAGAGAATAATTAAAAATAAAGAAACCATTAGAGAGCATTTCACCGAGGCAGCCTTCGACGGTGCCATCTTGGATCAAGAGCTCAGCACAGATTTGTTAAAAACAGATCATGCCAAACCAATCTTATTTCATTCTTCAACATAGTGACTAAATTAGTAGACCAGCGAAATACCGTGAACATAATATACTTAGACTTCAGCAAGGCATTCGACAAAGTAGACTACAACCTACTTCTTCGTAAGCTAGAAAAAAGTGGGATAGATAGCTTCAGCACCATTCGCAACTGGCTGACAAACTGGCTGACAAACCGTACTCAACGAGTAGTGCTTAATGGGTCTAAGTCTACATGGAGAGAAGTAAGCAGTGGGGTACCACAAGGTTCCGTCTTAGACCCAGTACTCTTCAATATCTTCATAAACAACTTAGATGAGGGAATAGAAGGGGAACTCACCAAATTTGCAGATGATACTAAGCTGGCAGGAATAGCTACCACCAGTGGTGAAATGTAAAATTTGTTACTACCAGTTCTGTGGGCATAGCTTGGTGGTTGGGTAATGTGACTGGGTGGGTGTGGCCAACTTTTTTTTTTTTACTTTTAAAACCATTTTTTCTACCACCCTAGAAGATAGGCTCAAGATCCAGATGGATTTTGACAGACTTGAACACTGGGCCCTATCTAACAAAATGAAATTCAATGTAGAGAAAAGTAAAGTTTTACACTTAGATAAGAAAAACCAAAAGCACAAATATAAACTGCGGAAACCAGGCTTAATAGCAGTGACTGTAAGAGGGATCTTGGAGTCTTAGTGGACAACCAGCCAAATATGAGTCAGCAGTGTGCAGCGGCAGCTAAGAAAACCAGTGCAATCCTAAATTGCATTAACAGAGGGATACAATCAACATCAAGTGAGATACTAATACCACTCTATAAAGCCCTAGTAAGACCACACCTAGAGTATTGCATCCAGTTTTGATCACCACACTATAAAAAAGATGTTGAGACTCTAGAAAAAGTGCAGAGAAGAGCAACCAGGATGATTAGGGGACTGGAGGCTAAAACATACAAAGAACTGTTGCAGGAATGGGGCATGGCTAGTGTAGTGAAGAGAAAAGCCAGGGGAGACATGATAGCTGTCTTCCAAAATGTGTGGGGCTGCCACAGAGACAAGGGAGTCAAGCTATTTTCCAAGGCACCTGAAGGCCAGATAAGGAATAATGGATGGAAACTGATCAAGGAGAGATTCAACCTAGAAATAAGGATAAATTTTCTGACAGTGAGAACAATCAACCAATGAAATAGCTTTCCTTCCGAAGTTGTGGGAGCTTCATCACTTGAGACTTTCAAGAAGAGATTGGACTGTCATTTATCAGAAATGGTGTAGGGTCTCCTGCTTGAGAAAGGGGTTGGAGTAGATGACCTACAAGGTCCCTTCCAACTGTTAATCTGTTAGGTAATCTGTTAGGTTTTGCCTAGGGAAGGCAAGACCCATCTTCCTTCACTGTCTAGGAAGAGATGTCATTCGCACCCAGCGAGTTTTAGGCTTTTTCATAATGTTATCGATTGCAAGTGAAAAGGACCAAGCACTGGCTTTGACAGCAGAAAACTGAATTAGCTTGGCAGCACCATGACACAAAATAAGATAGATATTGTACAGAAATATAATTGAAGCCATATTAGTCAGTCACCCTACTAGAATATTTGTCATCATATGAGCTGTATGGTGCAAATTAAAACAGCTATTGATTCTAAAGTTGTTTTAAACTATTTCCTACCTCCAGCTCCTTTGAAACAATTATCTCAAACTGTCACCAAAGAGCTGAATCTTGGTTTTAAGCAGGGCCTGGGAAGATAATATGTTTCCCTTGGATCTCAGGTGCTTGGTAGAGAAGAGCATAAAACCTTTAATGGGCTATTAGAGCTACCAAGCTGTGTAGAAGGACCATCAGCAGAGGTGGCTGAACCCTCCCTGCCCCAAGACCCAGGCAGGCTGTTGTGACCCATTCGAGGCAGAACAGGCAAAGAGCAGAAGACGGGCTCAAAGAACGTCCTCTGCCCGTAAGAAAAGCAACCACGCTTTGGGGGAAGGAGGGGCAAAATGTGTGCTTAAAGAAAGGTTTAGCTACATGTCAAATTGCCTGAGCCAGCCTATAAAGGTAGGGAGATCAGACTATTTTTCAATCTGTAGAAATGACAAAAGGCAAGAAACAGTATTACAATAACACTGAAGAAGGAAACAGACACTAAAAACCAAGGAAAGTCTTTCAAAATATCTCTGAATTCAGAAGGAGATTCTAACCTCAGATTGGTACTATTGCTAAAGGATGCCAATGGAAATATAGTAACTTATTCAAAGGAAGGAAAAAGTAGGAAAGAGCAACACATATCGAAAGCAGAATATCAGCAAATAGCCCGAATCTGCAAAGATGAAGTCAGGGAAACTAAGGCTCAAAACTTGCATCAAATGTCAAAAATAATAATAAAAAAGTTTCTTTCAACATGAAAAAACAAAAACAAAAAAAGTAAATGAAAAGATCAGTCCACTAATACGATAAGATGGCAAGGAACTGATAGCAGTAGGGAGAAAGCAGAATTGCTTAATTCATTCTTTGCATCTGTCTTTACACAAAAGAAAAAAAATAGCCCAACCTATCAAAAGCAGAGCCTTCAAAAAAAGGAAGTAAAAATGGATCAAGGAAATTACAGACTAATCAGCCTGACATCATTTATTTTTGAAAAGGCAGTATCAGCTACTAACGCTTCATTTTATATTCCTGAATTTTGATCTTGATTGCAGACACTCCTCAGTTAACAATGGAAATTGGGTCCAGCATTTCCATTGCTAAGCAACACATGACCACACCACTTAGCAATAGCTTTTGCCGTCATTAAGCAAATCTCACCCCTTTGTTAAGCACAAATGCATATGGTCACCATTTGCGTCTCCCAATGGCTTTGACTTTACTTGCCAGAGACTGGCACGGAAGGTTGCAAATGGGGAGGACCCTAAGTCTGAACAGTCACCAAAAAGTGATCATTAAGCAAGGACCATCTGCATTTGATAATTGTTTTGGATCTTGTTGTCCAAGACCTCCAGAGCAAACAGAAATACTAAATAGAAGAACAGACACTCTTGTTATGTGCCTTTGCTAACCGTAAAACTTTTTCTTAAGCGAAACGTCTTCTTCTTCTTCAAGCAAAAAACAGAAAAAGAAAAACAAAGTCCAATTGCCTTTGAAAAAAGCTCCTTTGAGACAACCATGAACTGGATGACTGAGAATCTCCATGGACATTTGGCTTAACTTGGAACCTGCAGATGATCAGTTCATGACCTGCTACACAGTCAGCACTTAGTCATGTCTTTGATGCTAGAGCTGAGCTCCTCTAACTCCTCTTGCCAATAAAACAGTCAGTTTGATTTCTTTATACCCCACCTGTCAATGTCCATGTGTAGAGGCATTGTTTTGGCTGTTTGAAGCCTTAGCTATGAAAAAAGTCATTGAAAGTGGCAGAAATTGATAAATCGCTATCTTGCTTCATTTCAGTTTCCTAAGCCATTCATCCAAACTACATTTTCCTTTTGAAGGTTTCTAACTTTGACATTCCATTTTTCAGTCCCAAGCAGCATCTCTTGCTTGTATGTTCAGCCAATTTCAAATTGAACTTGATCAAGAAATTCATTGATCTCTTCTTCTATATCAGTGATAGGAATGTAAATGTGGATGATCAAAGGATTGTCCACAAAGTCTAATTGATATGATTTGGTCATTGATTGCATCATAGCCAAGTGATTGTTCTTGCTACATCCTTCCAAACTTTAAAAGCATCAGCATTCCTTCTTTGTTTTCCATGTCCTGAGTAATACATTGTGTGATCTTCTGAGTAAAATTGGCCAGTCTATCTCAATTTGCTGATGTCTAAGTGTCAATTTGAAAGTCATTTCATTTCATCTTTCACTGTGTTGAGTTTTCCTATGTTTATTTATTTATTTATTGGTTCAATTTATATGCTGCCCTTCTCCGGAGACTCAGGGCAGCTTACAATGCGTCAAGCAATAGCCTTCATACTTTTGTATATACCTGCTTAGTAGGGCTTTTGGCCCACCCTAAGCGGTGTTCTTTTTTATACAAAGTCAGCTTATTGCCCCCATAATCCGGGTCCTCATTTTACCTACCTTGGAAGGATGGAAGGCCGAGTCAACCTTGAGCCTGGTTAGATTCGAACTCGCAGTAATTGCAGGCAGCTGACAGCTAAGTGCTATTTAACAGTGCTTTAGTCTGCTGCTCCACCAAGGTTCCTTACATGCCACATTCCTACTGTAATTCTAATTTTGCAGCTTTGGATTTACCGGTACTTTTATTGTATGGCAATTAGTATCAGCAACTAGACATTGGATATATCTAGTGTGGTGAAAAGAAGGACTAGAGGTGACATGATAGCACTCTTTCAATATTTGAGGGGCTGCCACAAAGAAGAGGGGGTCAATTTATTTTCCAAAGCACCAGAAGGCAGGACAAGAAGCAATGAATGGAAACTAATCAAGGAGATTAGCAACCTAGAACTATGGAGAAACTTCCTGACAGTAAGAACAATTAATCAGGGGAACGGCTTCCCTCCAGAAGTTGTGGGTGCTCCATCACTGAAGGTTTATAAGAAGAGACTGGAAAACCATTTACTTGAAATGGTATAGGGTCTCCTGCTTGAGCAAGGATTGGCCTAGAAGACTTCTAAGGTCCCTTCAAACTGTTATTCTGTTTTCATCTAACCATGTCATAAAGACCATTACTAGTCCAAAAGATCCTCAACTCTTCTGCAGTAGCAGGTTGAGGACCATCTTCCCAAGGGATCCATCAAGTGGTGCTAGATCATCAGTCATTTTGTATTTTCCATCCATATGGTTTTCTTGGTAAAAATACTGGAGTGGTTTGCTAGGATGAACTGTTGCCATTGTCAATAAAGTGGTGAACTGTCTCTGGTGCCTGCTTCTATTACTGCTCCCTGATATAGGTGCCTGCTTGCTTTAGCTGGAATGACCTTCATCCGTGGTAACCTTGCTTGGAGTCTTTCTAACACCTTTGGATATTGTTTTTGTGGTATTGCTGCCAGTTACTACTATATAATGTCTCCCTTTTGGCAGTTATTGATGGAGCTATAGGCCACAGCTATTTCTACTTCAGCTAAAATAAAGTGCCTCCTATTGTACAAATAACGATTTAATTATTAATAATGAAAAATTGTCTTTTCGTTTTTTTAAAAATCAAGTTTTATTGATTTTTTTTCTTTCACACACACACACAAACACATCTTTTATGAACAGGAAAAATTGTCTTTTCAAAGGTGCCTTCTAGACCAGGGGTCTCCAACCTGTGGGCCGCGGCCCACTAGTGGGCTGTGAGGACATTGCAATCGGGCTGTGGAAACAGTTGGCAAGCACGTGCGCGCACACACATCTTCACTTGTGCAAGTAATGGGTGAGTGTGCTCCAGCTGTGTGATCGGCAGGCCCAGGTGCATGCTGCTCGTGCAAATGGAGCTGTGTGCATGTGTGCGTGCGCTTGCTGGCTGCTTGCACGGAACCATCTTCCCACCCCCGCCACCAGTCCACAAAGCCGGAAACATTGAGGAACTCTGTTCTAGACCCAATCATAGGTGGCAAATAAACAGTAATTATATTGAACAAGCTGAGACTGTCAAATACCTAGAAATTATTTGTTATGCCACCAGCTCATGAAGACTCCATGCTCAGGCCCTAACAGAGAAGTTCAGAAGAAGTAAACCTGACATATTAAGATTTTTTGGCATGATACTATATACTATATACTATTTTTGGATCCAAAATCATGTCACAGTTGTCCAACCGCTTCCAAATATGTGCATATAAGAATAATGAGAATCGAACTTAAGGAATCTGTATTTGGTTGCTTGTTGTGTCCTAACTCAATTCAATAAATGGAACCATTAATGTAAAAATTAATAAAATTAACCATTAATTGAATTAATGGTTTGAGCAGGGGATTGGATTAAAAGACCTCCAAGGTCCCTTCGAACTCTGTTATTCTGTAATGCTCCTACCTGAACAGTACATGTTAGTTATTGGCTTGGATTGTTGCATTATTGGTTTCTTTGATTTTTCAAGACAAATTCCAGGTTTCTTGGTGAAAATTACTTGGTGTCAGCCTAAACCATTGTGTATTACTCAGCAATGTATTGATTCCAACAGGATTTGAGCAGGCCAAGGCATCTATCAAGCAATGTGACACAGAGATATGACTGTGCAAAATGATCTGAGACAGGCTCCACCATATATTAATTCAGTGAACCCATATAAAAATTGTTGCTTTTGAATGTTATAATATCTACAATGTTTTCACCCAAAACACCTGAAGAGCTTTTGCTCTTGCTTGCAAGAATGTCCTCCCCCCTTCTCTGTGAAAAATATGAAGAGAGCTGCAGTTCGGTACTCCCGGGGAGGGGGAGATTGAAACGGTGGCCCATGTGACTCACTGCATTGCCTTTTTTTTTATAGAAATCTGCAAGAAATCTATAGTTCCCATGTATAACACAATATCCAGACAGACCAGAGGCTGTGTTGGTCTCTTAATAGTGGATTGGGCAGCAAGGAGTTTTGACAATGCAGCCAGTTTTATAACAGTTATGATTAATGTTAGAGGTAAATGCCTCACCTGTCCCAGAGCCATGCCAGGCCCT